>JAOYNC020011866.1:0-16913 GCA_025802115.2 Bertia moriformis
CGTGCTTCTGCTGGTCGCCATCTGGTGCCGCGTCCCCTGCTGCTGCGGCGGCGGCGGCGACGATCCCCGACTCTCGTCCAAGACGAAGAGGAAGAAGATGAAGGAAAGGGAAAAAGAAAGGAGGGGGAGAGCCCCCCACCAGCACCACCATCGCTGCCCCGATCCACACCCGCTCCCGCACCACCCCCGCTGCCGCCGCGGCGGCAGCCCTCTCACGCCCATCGTCCACTGGCCGCCACGCCCCGCATTCGTCGCCACGGCGCCGCCCCCGCCGGTGATGGCCATGCCGCCAGTCCCGGCCGCCGTTGCGATTCAGCAGGCGGCCGCGCAGCCGCTGCCGCCGCATCTCCTGCCTTTTCCGCCCCCCGTCCTCCACAGGCACCACCACCGCCAATACCACCACCACGGTCACGGCCGTGGTCACGCCGACCGACGAGACCGAGGCCGCGACCAGCACGACCGCGAGCATGGCCACCATCGCCGCCGACGGTCTCGCCATCATCGCCGTCATCATAACGACGATGACGACGACAATTCCCATGCCGATGCCGATGATAGTCGTGAGCGGTATGACCGCCGCCGCCGCCGCGACGGTCGCTCGCCCCGCCAAACGGACCGGCGGCGGCCCGGACACGGCAGCACCATCGAGGTCGAGTGCGCGCCGCCGCCACCGCCCTCTCCCGCCGCTGCCGAGCCCGAGCCCGAGCCGCGCTGGACCGGTCCGGCCAACACCGCACCGGGCGTCGAAATACCCACCGAGGCCCACATGACCGCGCCGGCTACTACCGCCACGGCCGAGATAGAGACAGAGTGTCAAGCCGGCGTCGCCGCCACCGCCGCCGGGTCCCCGTCCCGAGAGGGGGCGGAAGAAAATAAGGAGCAGGCCGACGAGGTGGCGGGAGTCGAGCTCAGGCCCAGGGGCGAGGGCGACCGACGCGCATACGCAGAAGACTGGGCTGAAGAGGCCGGGCCTTGTGTCGATCAGGGCGCATCCGACCGCGACGACGACGAGGGCGACAGACGCGAACGGACGTCAGCCTTCACCACCCACCCCACATGGAGGGGTCGTGCCTGGCACAGCGATGGCCGTGATGGATATGATGTGGAACAGGACGCCGAAGCAGAACTCGCGCTGCTGAGAAGTGGAGGTGAGAAGGATGTGGGCGAGTGGTGGGTCAGGTGGCTTGCAGAGTGTCTCCGAGGTGAGAAGGGCCGCGGTGGGGACGGACAGGATTGGGAGGATAATAGTGGCAGAATCGAGGAATGAAACGGGGCTGTGGCGGGACGGCAGAACCAAATGGCAGCTGATTTCTTTTCTTTTTTTCTTTTTTTCTTTTCTATCCTCTTTTTCATATCTGTTCGCTGCCGCAGGTGCCAATTTGCTGTTACAAGAACCGGCCCAGCCATAAATCATCGCTATCGTCGTGATTATCATTATCATCATCATCATGGTCGGCATGGTCATCGGCCCGAGTGAAGGTATGGGAGGTGGCAGGTAGAGGAGACGGGGCAGAAATGACCTTTGGTTGGCCCTCGCGGAGAATGAATATCCACCAACCACTGCCGCTTCCCCCCTCGCCCCCCCCCCCCACCAAAAGAGATGACGGAATAAATCTCCGGTCCGCCACAGATCATTCCGTCTATGGACCCCCCGGCGGTTGCGGCGATGGCTCCACCACCACCGGATACCCCGAGCCCTTGGAGCTGTGCGAGCCCGACTTGTGGTGGCGTATGTGATGATTATGGTGCCGATGGCCCGGCTGCGGCTGGCTGCCGATGCCGCCGCCTCCATGCTTCATTCTCTTGCGATACTTTGCGAACCGGAGCCGGAGCGAGGCGCCATACAGGTAGACGAATACGGCCATGAAGATGACAAAGACGGCCAGCAGGACCCCGACGACGACCCCGATCGTGGTGTTGGCGTGGCTCAGGGGCGGATCACTGACGCTCTGCCGTCGGGCAAGGGTCGACGGTGGCGGCGACGGCATTATACAGCGAAGAATGGCGGTCGCGCGGGCCTGGAGGAGGCGGAGGAGGACCGAGAGCGGGGGCGGGAGCACATTGCCGGGCGGGCGTGGAGGGGGGGGGCAGGAGGGGAGGAGCGGCCGGCCGGGTATGTACATGGGAGCTGGCTGTCAGAGTGAGTTCTGACTGGGCCGAAGAAAGAATGAAGATGGAAGAGAGGGGGGCGTCGGGTCGGGTTGGCTGGCTGGCTGTATTTGACCTCTCGGGTATTTGACCTCTCGGGTATGATGCAGACGGAAACGAGGCAGAGGATCTCAGTATTCAAATTCTGCGTGCTGGATGTTGCCAAGGAAAATGAGGCAAAGTATCTCAATCTTCAAATTCTGGGTGAGTATGGGTGTGAGTGTGTGTGGTGGGTACTTGCGGCAGGATGGCCACGAGCACTGCGCCCGGGCAAGGAAGAGCCGGATTAGGTTGAGTATCAAGGGAAGAGGAGATCAGAGCACAGGAGCACAGTGGAGTGGGTGAAGAGGATTAGAAGAAGAAGAGGAAGAGGAAGAGGCAGAAGAACAAGAGGAAGGAGAAAAAAAGAAGACGAAGAAGTAGACGAAGAGGGTCGCCGGTGCGAGCGGTGCGAGCGGTGCGAGCGGTCCGAGGCGGCGGGCGGGCCTGGACTGCAGGCCGCGAGACGGGAGACAAATACTGCCTGCATCTGTCTGTCTGTCTGTCCGGCGCGGGGGAAAGAAGGGAAGCACAGCATTGGCTTCTGCCCCCCCGTCCATGCGGCCAATCTAGTCCAGACAGCCCCTCCTCTCACGGAGACCAGCCCAATTATGGCCGGAAGCGATGGCGCACACACGGCGCAGGCCGCGGCTCTGCATCCCACACCGGGCCGGAGAGGTGAGGGAGATGACCGACGGGGGGGGAAGAAAAATTTTTCTCCTCCCCCTCTCCCCTCTGCACTCTCCCCCTCCCCATCTGACGGGTGATCGAATCAAAGAGGAGGCTTCTCGGGCGGGGCTGCGAAGATGCAGCATGTGTGAGCGCATGTAATCCGGAGCTCGCTCAGAAAAGCCCGCGCCTGGCTGTCTGCACGGACGGGGCGGACCGTCATGCGGCTGCGATTTGGTGCCCAAGGCGCGAAGCTGGATGTGCCCCACCGAGGGCGCGGGATGACAATGCGGCAGGACCCGGCGAGGAGAGGGGCCAGGCCAAGGGCGACGACACCGACGCAGAAGGAAGGGTGGGTGCCGTGTGGTTGCGATATGCAGCCAGTCGAGCGCAGAGAGAAACGCCAACCCGGAAAAGATATCCCGAGGATACCTTTTGTCCCGGCACCCCTCCCCCGGGCATCGCGAGGAAACCCCCTCGGTCGCACCAGAGCAAATACCCTGAGAAGCCTTGGCCCGCCGGCTCGACCGTGTACCCCACGAGGGAGAAGAGAAAAACGCACATGATTCTGGCGAGCGGTGCGGGCCCTTCCACAACCCCGGTCGCCGCCCCCTTTCCCAATCGGAGCACCGGTGCCCCCCGCGCTGCAGGCCCCCCGTCCTCCCTTGCCGTCTTCTCCCATTATCGCCCTCGGCGCGACCGCCGATCACGCGCGGGATCGACTCGGCTGGTGATGAGCGCTGGCACTCATTGGAGAAGGAATGGCTCGTCATCAGCTGCAATAAAAAAGGCCCGCCGGGGCCGTCGGAGAGCGAGGCGAGACCTTGCGTCTCCCTCCCCCGGGCCGTGTGATCCACTTGCCGGAGACCGTGACCTTGTGTGCGGGGGTGCGGGGAGCACAGGGGGGGGGGCGAAGGCCGGCAGTCCGGGACGGGAGAGAGGGAAGCTTGGCTGCCAAGCTTGATTGGCGGGCCGGGACGGGGCAACAAGCGCAAAGTCGCAAGTTCTGGCTTGTGTTCCGAGAGATGGACACTCCCTTTCCCAACGTGACGGTTGGTAACTCGCCTACTCGCGGCGAATCATCGTGCTGGCATGTGGCGCTGGCACGTGCCTCGCCCCTGGCTGAGGTTGCCGCCGATCTTATCTCGCGTATTGCCACCATCGCCATCTCGGCTGGGCTCCGCATCCCGGGTCCAGCCCCACTCCATCCAGCCGGCCAGCCGGCCAGCCACGTACTCCCACCTCCCGCGAATATCACTACCGTCTTGACACATGAGCGGGACCCTATTAACAAACAGGTTGATGATGATGCCACGGCCGGCTCAACTGGCATACGAACTATACCGCCGCTGTCTTTTTTCGTCGTTGCCCCCTTCCGCCCGCCACAGACAGCATGACCCAGCCCCCAGCCCCTCGTTTCAGATGAAGCAATCAGAAACACGATCCCGGCCGGGGGATCCCCCGATCTGGAGCTGTTCCCCTCGTCCGCGCCCGTCCGAGAGAGGGCCAGAGCAGAACGGGCAGGGGCCCCGTCGTTCGTTGATTGTGCACGGTTGGGATGATGCCGCCGAGGACCAGAGCCCCGTCTGCGCCATGTCGCCCGCCGCCCGCTGTTATTTTCTTTCTCTCCTTCTCATCTCAACCGTTGGTCTTTTCTTTTTTTTGCTTTAATATTTGACGCCTAATTTCTGCCACCGCCAGGCGCGTGGTCTCGCCTTCTCGCGCTCCTCTCTGCCGCTCGGTCGGAGAAGCAGCAGCAGCAGCAGCCTCTACGGCTGACTGGGCTCTCGCCGTGGTCCGCGCCGGGATCAGGATAGTCTATCCTTCTTGCTTTCATTGATTCGTGTTCGTCTCGACGGCGACCGAGCCCAGACGCCGCGCCGAGTCTGCGTCTCGGTTCGGTGTCATCGGCCGGATCTCGGACCACGAGGCCGCGACGCTCGACGTTTTCCTATTTCGGCCCAGCAACGTATCTATTCATCCTCATGAGGCCCCGTCCTTCATTCTATTTCAGCATACCGCCCGGCCTTCACTCTATTTCGGCATACATATTCCTCTTATAACGCCTTGTTTTATTCCCCTCTCTCTTCTATACAAACCATCCTGCCCTCATGCCAGAATAGTGATCGGCACCATCTCCAACCTCCCACCCGCGCCCGCGCCCGCGCCCTGCCCCTCAAGCGATGACGATCCGGCCCATGATCGCAGCCCTCGTGGGGCTCGCTGCATGTGCCGCGCGGGCCTGGCCTCAGGTCCATCCCGCCGACCACCTCAGCCTATCTGCCCCTCCCGGCAGCAGCAGCAGCAGTCGCGACAGCATCTCTTACGCCCCTCCGGCACTGCGGCTCCGAGAGCTGGCGGTCGACGATGGCGGCGAATTAGATGAGGAAGATGCTTTTCCGCGCGTCCTGCCGGTTCCTGTCAATCACAGATGGGGAGGGAGGGGAGTAGGACTGCCGGTCCCGGCCGACCGCAGACGGGGAGGAATCGAAGTCGGCCTGCCGGTTGACGAGGAGGTTGACCCGCATCTGGCGACGCTGCCGGCGCCTCACGCTGTGCCGAGAGCGCGTCAGCGCGCACGCGCGGACGCAGGGTTCCTCGCCCTCCCGGTCGTGCGGGGCCAGGGCCGCCGCGGGAGGCTCGACAGTCGGGACGTCGAGATCCCCCTGGCGAACCGGTCCGACGTGGCGTACTACGCGCAGCGTGCGTCGCCCTCTCTCTCCCTCTCCCCCTCTCCCCCCCTCTTCATCTCCCTATCTCTTGACGTCTTGGGTGAAAATAGCCTAACAGCGGCCATCTTTCAGTCGAAATCGGAACCCCTCCCCAGAGGGTCTACGTCAACCTCGACACGGGCTCGTACGAGCTATGGGTCAGCCCGAACTGCAGCGGCCTCGGCCGGTCTTCTGACGCCCACTTCTGCAAAGCAGCCGGGTCGTACCGCATCTCTCGGTCCTCGACCGGGGCGCCGGTCCCTTCCGCCGACATCAAATCGCTGTCGTACGGCATCGGCAGCGCCCTCATCACGTACGCGGTCGACGACATGGCTGTGGGCTGTAAGCGAGGGAGCTGCCTCGATCTCTACCCACCTCCCACCACCACCACCCCACCCCCACCTCTTCAGCCCGGTGCTGACTGGGAATTTTCCTGCAGCCGCCTCTCTCAGCCGGGTCCAGTTCGGCGTCGCCTCCTCCTCCAAGAACCAGTTCACCGGCATCCTCGGCATCGGCTTCGGCCAGGGACGCAACACGAAGTACCCCAACTTCATCGACACGCTCGCGGCCCAGGGCGTGACCCGGACCCGCGCCTTCGGCCTCGGCCTGGGCGCGAAGGATGATGCCGACGGTTCCGTCGTCTTTGGCGGCGCTGACACGGCCAAGTTCGCCGGCCCGCTCGCCGCCCTGGCCATCGTCCCACCCGCCGACTCGCCCGACGGCACGGCCCGGTATTGGGTGCAGATGCAGTCTGTGGCGCTGACGCCGCCGAGCGGCCAGACCCGCTTCTACGACAACTCGTCCCTGCCGGTGTTCCTGGACAGCGGCGCCACGCTGACGCTGCTACCGGCCGGGTTGGTGCAGAGCATCGCGGCTGACTTTGGGGCCGACACGGCGACCGGGCTCAGCCCGCAGGGCGACTACACGGTCGACTGCAGCCTCGGCAGCATGTCTGGCACGATCGACTTCCAGTTCAACGGGATGCGGATAAAGGTCCCATATCGGGAGATGATCCGGCAGTCGCGGTCGGACCCGCCCGTGTGCTGCCTGGGGATAGCGCCGAGCGACGAGTTCTCGCTGCTGGGGGATACATTTCTGCGGTCCGCTTACAGTGCGTCTCCTCTCTCCCCATCTCCATCTCCATCTCCATCTCTCTCTCTGTCTCTTTCTCTCTCTCTCTCTCTCCCTCTCTGTCTCCATCCTATCTCTCTCTATATATATATATATCTCTCTCTCGTTTCTCTCTCCCTCTCGGCCCTGTCCCATCTTCCCCCCCCGGCGGCGCGGGCTAGCCAGCTGACATCTCTCAAGTCGTCGTCGACCAGGACAGTTCTCTCGTCTACATGGCCCCCTACACAAACTGCGGCACCCAGACGGTCCCCATAAATACGTCCGCCGACATTGCGTCGCTGTCGGGGATCTGCGCGCAGGATCCCTCGCGCGGGGGCGCGACGCCCGCCTCGTCGAGGAACATCACCGCCGCCGCGTCATCACCGCCCCCCCTGGGGGGCACTGCCAGTAGCAGTAGTAGTAGTAGTAGTAGCAGTAGCAGTAGCCGTGGTAGTTCGCCGCCAACCCTCCTGGGCGATGGCACCTCGTGGTGGCAGGCGCCGAGGATCCCCGCGCTGCTGCTGGCCGCGCTGGCGTGGTCCGTGTGGATGGATGGGTCTATTCAATTGATCTGATGTGCCGAATGGATACTACTGGCTCGTCTGGTATTCACCTGAGGCCCGACCGCTCGTTCCAGAGCCAAATCCGCATCCAAATCCAAACTCACCGCGATCGATTTGACGCCCTTCGTCCTCTCTCTCTCCCTCCCTCTATCCCTCTCTCCCCCTCTCTCTCTCCTCTCTCTCTCTCTCTCTCCCTCCCTCCCTCTCTCTCTCTCTCTCCCTCTCTCTCTCTCTCGGGTTCTACCCATTCTTGGCCCTCTCGTTATGGACATTCCCTCTGCTCGGAGATCCGGCACAGGCAGCAGCTCTCTCCTGTTGAATTCAATTGGGCTCAGGTCGATGGTTGTCCATCCATCCCCTCCGAGCGTGTCCTCCACGTTTTATTACTACTTGTCACTCCTCTCGTTAAGAACTAGGCACTCCAAGAGGATCCGTCGCGGACCAACTTTCCCGCTCCCACCCGCCTCACTCATCCTTCTCCCAAAACAGGCCCGGGTCCTGCTCCCCATCAAGCCACTTCTCCATGCAGCCGTACATGCGATCCCACGTGGCCTTGTCCTTCACAGTGGCCAGGGAGTTGTCGATCGCATATCCGAGCCGAGCCTGGGCGGCGGCCAGGTACCGGTACCCGTCCGGGTGGCCGCACAGCTCGTCGGGGCGGAACTCGGGCACGGTCCGGCCGTCAACGGGGACGACCTTGTCCTTCTCGTAGATGAGCTTGACGAAGCTGACCTCCCACGCGGCGGCGGACTTGGACTCGGGCCCAGACTCGGCCTTGGCGCGCCGGCAGAAGAACAGAAAGCGACAGTCGCAGTCGACGTCGTACTCAACGCCGGTGCCGGGGTCCGTGAAGCGCTGCGTGATGGTGGCCTTCATCTTGCCGAGGGCACGGCCCACGACCGAGTTAAGCTCGACGAGGGTGCCGCATTCGCGGTGCTGGATGAAGGCGCCGGCCGTCTTGCCCTCCATGGAGATGCGGATGAAGTCGTCGACGGTGCGCGGGCCGCTCCAGGCTGGGGAGAGGGGATGGGACAGTGTCAGTGAAAGAAATCAAGGCAGGAGAGGAATGGAGGACGGGCCGGGGCGGCGGGACAGTACTGGTCCAGACATAGGCATCCTCGGCAAAGAGGTCGCGAAAGTTCATCCACTCAGACGCATCGCGGTAGACCGGCCAGCCCTTGCACAGCTCCGATACGGCGAGGCGGTCGAGCAGGTCGGCGGCGGAGCCGTTGATGTGCGAGTACGTCTTGGAGTGGGATTCTGGCGCGAAGGCCATGGTTGGGTTGTCACAGGACCGGGTCGGGCAAGCCTCTCACTGCGGCGGAAATTATGGAAGAATGGAAGATGGGAGGGTGGCAAGGTTGGAAGATGATCAGCCGGAAATACCGTTTGATTACAGAGAAACGAGGAGGCTTTGAGAAAAAAATAAGAAGGGCGGATGGTGGTCCGGCTGAAGTTGGGGAGGTGAGAGGGTGGTTTATATCTCGCCGGGTCACGGGGGTAGTGGAGCAGCAGCGGCCGGCAGAAATTTACCAGCCCGCTCGGCCGCCACCAAAAGAAAAGCAAAGTACACGCCATGGCGGGCAATCTCATCAGGCTTGCTGCCGAGCGAGACGGAGCAAAGTGGACGATGCAGCCAGCATTGGTTCTTTGGGTTGCTGCCACGGCTAGCCACGCAGCCCGCCGAATATCTAACCGGGCGGGCCGGGATGGCGCTCGTATTCGCGAGACGCAGCCAGCAGCCAGCAGCCAAGGCAGACGGGCGGACGGGCGGACGGACGGAATGACGGAGCATGGGTGCCGGCGGGACGGGCGGCATCGGCATCGCGCGTCCGCATGTCGATTTTTCCGGGCGTGCATGCGTGCGCGCGCGCTTAAAAAATAAGGAATCTCGGTCGACACGGATTCAATTGAGCTTGTCTCGCTTGGGGGGGGATATCACGACGGCAGAGATGACGCCGTCACTCTATCTCGGTCGGACCAGGCGAGATTGCAGATCCAGAGCCGGCGCAGCAGCAGCAGCACAAACACACCTGCATCCGCCTCGATCGGGGGGCTGTGCTCTGCCACGTGGGCATGCTCGATCAGCGGTGGGCGGCATGTGCTGCTTCTGCTGCTGCTGCTGCCGCCGCGCTGGCGCCGGAGTCCTGGACGCCGCGCGCGGAAAGCCGCACGGCACGGCGCGGCCCAATGCGGACGGCGCGGTCGCGCGGTGCACACTATCATGACGGGAGTGCGGGAGGAGGCTGCCGGCTCCCGCGGCGGCGCTGGCCGGAGCAGCCCTGCAGGGTGTGCTCTCTGCGGGCCGGAGAATGAACAGGTCCGGACCGATGTGCCGAGTCTGCCGGGCCGCTACTTCTCCCGGAAATACCGCATTGGGCAGGCAGGCAAGCACGCGGCCGGGCGGCCGGCCACATTCTTACTATCTCAATGTGCCATCCGCGGCCGATCTTACGTCTCGTGGCCAGGGGAGTCGGTGGCTTCTTGTCTGGCCATTCGGCCCTTCAACCCAGCGCCTGAGATGAAGTGGCGCCGATAGGCAAGCTAACAAAAACGCCACGCAGAGCCGCAGACGTCACCGACGCCGCCGCCCACTCTCACCGCCGCTCAGGAGGGGATGTGCCATGATCCCGGATCCCGAGGCTGGCTTTGGGGGGGGGTCTTTGAGCCCCGTGCTTGCTTGTTGCCTGCTCGGTGTCGGGTGCTTGAGAGACGAGGGAAGAGGGACGCGAGTATGAGGGAAAGGGCAAGGACAAGGGAAAAGAAGGACAACGGAAAAGAAGGACAACGGAAAAGAAGGGACAGGGTGTCGAGGGTGCTATGCCATGATTGATACACCGCCTCGACCCGTTTCACTATAAACAGGCTCAGCTGGGATCCGGCTGATCTGGGACGTGGCACTCCTTCGGCTGGCACATTGGGCCGTGTTGGACATTTCACACTCGAGCCAGCTCGACCATGCCGTGATCAAGAATTGAGGGAGCAGATCTGAACTGCAACGGGGTCCCGGAGCAGTCGCACACCAGCGAGATCTGACAGCAGAATAGTCTCAAGTGGCGCTCGGAATCAAGATCCAAGCAAGAGAACCAGTACTGGATTGATATCTAGATAAGGAGTAGCTGTGCACCGACGATGTCTGATCACAGTCCTCAGTAGTCCCCGGGCCCAGGCTCTGCTGCGTTCAGCCTCCTGTTCCTTCTTTTCAGGGGCCAAACCCCCTCTTCAGGGGCACGGCGGACGAGATGATACAGGAAACACCTGCCATGTCACTTCGCCCCACCGGAGTGCCGTGCCACAGCGCAAAGAACGTGGCAGCGGAAGGCCTGTGGATACAATATACACCCCAACCTTGTAGATAGCAAAATGTCAGTCGCAATTTCTGCCACAAATTTGATTGGGACGATAACTCAGATCCACTGGCAACGATCAGACTGGACGTCATGCTTGCAATCCGGGCAGGCATACCCCCGCTCGGCTCCCCGATCCAGTGCACGCACCAGACCAGGGCCAGCCCAGCCGCAGCAGCAGACTCGACGAGTCACAGCCACTCCGACTCGCCCCGCTGCCCCAGCTTGCTGTCTCGTGACGATCGCGATCTGCAGTGCCGGATGTTGCCGTCGGCGAGGACTGTGTAGGCTGCCAGGGCATTGACCTGTTCCATGAGGCCGGTCTGGATAAGCCAGAGCCCGGCCACGCTCACGCACCCACAGCTGACTGCGATGGCACATCCGCATGTCTACAGGATAAGAGACAGTTCGTGAGGGCGAAATCATAGGAGAGGTACTCGGGTCGGATCCGCGAGAGGCCAAGGGAGAGGCGCCGGATGGCGGGGATAGGGGGGAACCGGGGGAGGGTCAAAGTTGGCGTGTATATGACACGCGGGGGATCGCGTCGGCGTAGGAGGCGGCGGAGCTTGCGTCCCGGGCAGAATCATGCATATCGGCGGGAAGAGGAAGAGGTAAGGAAGGGTGGAGGGAGGGGGAGGGCCGGACCCACGTCAACGAGATGGTCGACGGCGATGGCAGGAGAAGAGGGCAAAGCTCCGTGGCCGAGTAGCGGCGACTAGGAATAAAAGGGAGGAGCGGGGTCAGGAAGGAGAGAGAAGGAGGGGCGGAAGAGGAGGGGGTGGGGGGCGGGGCAACAAATACGGCAGGAACCAATTGTTACCACAGGCTCCTTCCGGTGAAAATATCCCAGTCGGCTGTTAGATCATCCCTCGGGAGCTACCTACCGAGCCGACTAGCGACAGCCTTCGCTGGATCCTATATCGATTTCACGCTCAATGCTTCCGGAGGTTTCAGGGCCTTGCTCCCCCTCCCTGCTTATACGCGGCAGAGGCTGCCAGCGTTAGGGGGCCGATCTCGATCCGGCGGCAATGGTACACCGGGTGGCCCGTGTAGATAGTCCCCGACAGCGGCCAGGAGACAATGCAACGTCCCGGGGGGCTGATCACCATATGGTAGAAGTAGTGACCCGAGCAGCCCAGTTGGTAGGGCCCTGTCGGTCGGGAGACGATGCAGCATCCTGAGGGGTTTATCCCGGTCCGGCGAGCCGGGCGACGAGGTAATATCTTGGGAGGTTGATCCTGGTCTCGCGGGGCCGTTATATAAACCAGTTGGTCTGTGTATATTGGTCTCTGACAGACGGAAGACGATATGGTTTTTATCTTGTGCTCTGTAAGCTATCTATCTTATCTACCTATTATGCAAGACCAAACGGGCACGCTGCAGCTCTGCGCTGAACTTATCCTCAGCCTGAGCTGTCCCTCCCCCCACTTCCCACTCGTCTCACCTACCGTCTCCTGCCTGAGCCCCCTCGGGGCCGTCTTCCTTGTCCGGCCCCTCGAGCCCGTCTTCCTCGTTCGCCCCCTCGAGGCCGTCTTCCTCATCAGCCCCACGCTGAGCCTCCTCCACATCGTGGCCCCCGTCGCTGATCGGCTTCTGAACCGCCTCCACGCCGCTACCATCACTTCGCCTCGCCTCGCCTCGCCTCCCCATCATCCACTCCCCCTCACCGACCTCTCCCAGGTCGAACCCGAACCGGCCTACTCCCCTCTCTCCGTCACCGACCCCCACCCCGAGCCTCCCTATTCTCTCCCCCTCGCTCTCCACTAGCCCCATCCTCTCGCTCGCCTCGGTCAGCGCCCGCCGCTTCAAAACCAGTCCATCCTCAGGATCGGTCTCGTCCTCGTCCTCGTCCTCCTCAGTCGCGCTCCCGATCCCGACAAGGCCGCTCGATCCGTATCCTTCCTCCCCGCCGGTGTCGATTCCGGTATCGATCCCGGTCCCACCGCCGGCCGCGTCCTCGTCCCGCAGCAGCAGCAGCAGGCCGCGCAGCTCATCCTCGCTGGCGGCGGGCTCGATCCTGTCGGCCGGGCTCGGATCCGGCCCCGGCCCCGTCCTGGCCTGCCTGGTGGCGCGCCACCCTCGCTCCACCAGCCGCTCCACCTTGAGCCGGTTGTGGACGAACTTGAGGACCGGGAACGCGCACTGGCGGCCCTCGTGCATCATCCGGGCCAGCCTCGGCGCGTCCGGGTCGGAGAGGATGCGCCAGAAGTCCGAGGCCGCCGTCTTGGGCCACAGCGTGACGGTGCCGCCAAATTGCTGCAGCCAGAGCTGGGACCAGTCCTGGCCCAGGGGCCGGGGCAGGATCTCGGCCGCGCGCACGAAGCGGAGCCACTTGTGCATGTCGAGCCGGATCCAGTGCTCGAGCGCGCTCATCAGGAAGCCTCCGCGCCAGCCGCGACCCTTGCGGTGGGTGACCGGGTCGCCGACCCGGCCGCGGGCCGAGAAGAAGAACAGGTTCACGTGCGGGTTCACCTGGCTGACGATGGTGAAGTTGACGTTGAAGTGGGTGTTGAGCGCCTTGATCGGGATGTCCGTCCGCAGGCTGCCGTCCTTCCACTTGTGGCCGAACGAGTAGGGCGCCAGCGTGCCGTCGCGCCGCTTCATCATGAGCACGACCGGGTTCAGGATGCCGGGCACGGCGGCGGACGCGAGCACGGCCGACCAGATGACGCAGTCCGGGCTCGTCAGGTAGTTGCACAGGATCGAGGGCGAGTGGGGGTCGGCCGGCACGCACGACACGTTGAGTATCCGGCCGGTGCGGCCGTACGCCTCCCGGAAGGTGGTGCTGCCGCGCGTCCACCAGCTACACTGGCGGGCCCAGTCGAGCGAGTCGAACCGGGCGCCGGTGCGCCACCAGCGCGGCAGCCAGGTGGTGACCCCCTCGCTGCAGGCGTTGATCTTGGTCGCCAGCGCGGGCACGAGGATCTGGCGCAGCTCGTCGTTGGTGCGGGTCGCCACGAGGGCGGCGACGATGGCTCCGCCCGAGGTGCCGGTGATGACGTCCGGCAGGAGATCGGCATCCAGGAGGGCGCGGACGACGCCAAAGTGGTAGTACGCGAACGCGGCCCCGCCCGACAGGCAGAGTGCGGTGCGGCCGTAGTTGCCGTTGAGGCGCTTGAACATGTCGCGCTTCTCGTCGCGACCCAGTCGGTCCGTCTCGAGCATGTACCGCAGGCTCTTTTCGACTGGGTCGGGAAAAGTTGCTGGTTAGCGAGGAGGGCAGGGGGGGAGGGGTGGGGACACGGGGACATGGAACGGAAACGGAAACGGGAATGGAAGCGGGAAGTTGAAGCGGGAAATAGAAGAGGTCGAGACTGACGCTCGTCGACAAAGTTCTGCACCAGGTTCTTGGTCCCATAGTACGTCTGGCTGTACAGCCGGGCACCCTCGACGCCGACAAAGTTGTGCTTGATGCACGCCTCGAGCAGGGCCCGCAGGTCCTCAACCCCCGACGGCTGCGACGACAAGGACTCGGCCTCGGCCGCGCCGTCGGGCTCGTCCTCCCTCTCGAGCAGGCGCAGCCTGGTCCGGCGCATCTGCTCCCACACGGTCTTGACCGTCTTCGCGTCGTAGTACGCGAACCGGTTCTCCTCCTTCCAGGCCTGCCGCTTCAGGTAGACGTCCAGCTCGCGCGCGGCCGCGACCCAGTCGGAGTAGTTGCTGGTCTGCCGCATGTTGCGCCGCAGCTTCTCGCGCCGGCCCCTCCAGGTGAAATAGTGCTCGTACGCAAAGATGTAACTCCGCGTGAGGGCATATCCGACGATGAGGGACCCGAGCCAGGCAAACGAGAAGAGCAGCAGGGGCCACTGGAAGAGCGCGTACAGGTAGCCCTCTCGAGTCTCGTCCTTGGTGCGCTCTCCGAGCAGCGCTGCTGCGGCACGTCCGGCCCGTCGTTTGCGCTTTGCACTGCCGCGCTTGTGCTGCTGCTGCTGCTCTGGCTGCTGCTGCTGCTGCTGCTGCCGCCGCTGGGATGGTGATGAGAACCACGGCGGCCGCCACGACGATGGGCCGCCGCCGCGCTTGTTGTTGTTGGTGTTGCCACTGCTGCTGCTGTTGGATATCTTGACGTTGACGGGCGCCCAGTCATGCCGGGCCGTGAAGAACATGCTGCCGCCTCGGGTACTCGGCGGCGGCAGCATTTCGCCACCGGCGGCGGCCGCCGCGACGGCGACGGCCTCGGCCTGCGATCGGGCCTGCTCGCTCTCCGCGGCCGCGCCGCCATCGACCGAGCTCTTCCGCCGAGTCAGGTCTGATGCCCCCCACCGGAAGGCGGATGACGAGATGGCCAGCGGCGAGGAGACGCCATCATCCAGCGTCACGGTCCGGGACGGGCTCTGCAGAGGGTCTGGCGCCTGGAGGGCTCGCGCGAACGCATCGAGGTCTTCGGGCGCGATGAAGTCGGTGTCGACGTCGGGGATGAGCGATGGGTCGAACGCGGCGGGGGGGAATCCGTACGCGTTTGCCGGGGGGGGAGGCGGATGCGGAGGCGGAGGACGAGGAGGAGGCGGAGGCGTGGGAGGGGGGGGGTTGAGGTGCTGCTGCTCCGGGGAGTCCATCCTCCTGTTGATCAATGGACCGGTCGGATGCTGGGCTGCTTTGCGTGTAGCGAGCTAGCTGGCTGGCTGGCTGGCTCCTTGCTGGCTGGCTGGCTGGCTGGCTTGCCGTGCTGGTTTGCCGTGGTGTGGGCGATGTGTCACGCCATGTATAGAAATCCCAACAAGAGAATGATGAGCTCGTACAGCCTCCGGTCAGGACCTCGGCTGTCGCGTCTGGTCTCTAGAGAAGGGAAAGGAGCAGCCAAACGAGGGCGAGAATGTGCATGTGCGATCCCGTCTCGGGGCTTGCCGTTTTTTGGGGGGGGGTGGTGGGTATTGGCGTGCCACCTGACGAGGTCCCAGCAGCAGTGGCTGTCGCAAGCGTTCTTCTGCAGAGATCACAGGAACACGTCCGATCACAGGAACATGGCCGATCACAGGCACTTGATCGGAGGAGGGGGAAGAGGGGGGGAGCAAGGGCGAGGGAGGGGAGGGAGTGCTGCCGATTCGGGACCGGCATTCAGGGACTCGCAGACAAAGCAGGAGGAGCTTGTACATAGCTGCCGTGCTATACTGGAGCGAGCGCGGTCGGACAACAAGCCCTGCTCTTGGTCGATTGTTGAGCCGGTCTTTGACAGACAGGCCACTTTTTTGTTGACCCCATCAATCAGCGATTCCCGAAAACGGCCGAGTCGGCATGCCATGGCTGTATAGTATGGATAGATAGCGGCACGCTACGACACCTGCTCAAGTCCATGCACTTCTTCTTCCACGGCTTGGGCGTGTCCGCGGTGGTCGGGTGACCGCGACGGGCAGCACACCCGTTTACGTCAGAACGGCTGCCCGCTCCCGAGTGGCCGAGAGATCTCTCTTCCCTCAGCAAATCGGCCATCGGCCGGAAGAGCCAGCTACCACCATACCCGCCGGATCGTCCGATGCGGCAACAAAACAAGCCTGCACCGAACCCATGGCGCCATTGCGGCCGAAGAGAAATCAAAATAAACGATCGCGTCCTGCCTCCTTTCTCCTTCTGTCACTACTCGTCTCTGAATTCCATCCTTCTGCTTGTACCGATTACCACCATCAGCCTCTTGGCTTTGCCCGCCTGCTTGCCGATTGGTCATCATCTGCCGCCACGGCGGTGCCCAGTCTTGGCCATTTCCCAACCGCCATTCCCCGACTGCCATTCCCCAATACGGAGAGAGGGTGGGAAGGGAAGGGGGCGGCGAGCGTGGGGCACGCGGCGGCCACCCGCTAGACATATTGAGATAGCCATCTTATGGCCTCGCCGTAGCCCTGCCTCATCACGACCGAGCACATGAACACCTCAAACGGCCGGATGCCCTCGAGCGGCACCTTGCCCTTGCCGGTCGTCTGGTAGACCCCGAGCTGGTACCGCAGCTCGTCCTCCGAGACGGCGTCGTGATGGTCTATCTTGTTGCCGAGGATGACAAACGGGACCTTGGACAGCTCCTCCATGGCGAGGAGGGCGTCGAGTTCCTTCTTGGCCTCGGCGAAGCGCGGCTGGTCCTTGGCGTCGACCAGGAAGACGATGCCGCTGACCTCGGGCATGTAGTCCCGCCAGATGCGGCGGGCTGGACGGTGGGGGTGCCGGTGGCTATCGGTCAGCGCGGTTCCAAGCGGAGGGTCTGGCCAGATGAACAGGAGCAAAAAGTACCCTGCTCGTGACCGCCGAGGTCGAACGTAGTGAAGCGGACGTTGCCGATGCTCAGCTCCTCAGAGGCTGGGAAAGAGGGGTCAGCGAGATTGGCCTCAAGCCGGGAGCGGGGG
>JAOYNC020011960.1:0-16910 GCA_025802115.2 Bertia moriformis
CCACCTTCATCTCGCCCGGCGGCCAGATCGGGTTCGGGCTCACGGTCCCGCCCCGCACCGCCGGCTCCGATGTCTTCTTCACCCTGCGCGTCCCCGTGGGCATATCATGGGGCGCCGTCGGCCTCGGATCCACGTCGATGAACCGCGCCCTCGTGCTGCTGATCTACATGAACGACGCCGGCGACAACGTGACCTTCAGCCCGCGCTACGGCCAGGGCCACTTTGAGCCGGCCTGGCTGGACGAGGTCCAGGTCCAGGTCCTGGACGGCACCGGCATCGTCAACCAGGCCGGCATCTTTTACATGCTCTTCAGGGCCCGGTGCACGGCCGGGTGCCGCAGCTGGCACAACGGCTACCTCGACGTGACCAACAACGACGTCGAGGCGATCTACGCCTTCGGCCCGGCCGGCGTCCTCGCCTCCGACGACATCGCCGCGCCGCTGCTGTACCACGTCGAGCACGGCAATTTCCGGATCGACATGGGCCGGACCACCGGTGCGTCGGATGCGCCGGTCGTGGATGCGTCTTCGGTCAGCAGCGGCTCCTACCTCGAAGACGGGACCCAGAAGTCGGGCCTCGTGGACGGCAGGGTGATCGCGCACGGCGTCGTCATGATCATCAGCGCGGTCGTCGTCCTGCTGGCCGGGGCCTTGCTGCTGACCAAGAAGGGATTCATCGCCCACGTGGCCACCCAGCTCGTCGGCTTTGTCGGGGTGCTGGTCGGGTTCGGGCTTGGCGTCTCGGCCAGCTTCACGTACCAGAGGGTAAGACGGATAGGATAGGACAGGATCCCATCAGCAGTTGTCCGGATGGATGATGCGGCAATGCATGCTGACTCTTTCCTGCCGCCGTCACCCGCAGACCCGGTTGTTCCGAAGTGGGCACCAGATCCTCGGCCTCGTTCTGGTGGCTGCCGTGCTCGCCATGCCCGTGCTCGGCTTCCTCCACCACCGGCAGTACGTGCGCACTCAGCAGAAGGGCCGTCTCTCGCAGGCGCACCGGTGGACCGGTTGGATCGTGATTGCCATGAGCCTGATCAATGCATTCCTGTGGGTCCGGTCTGTCCTCGTCTCATCTCTGTCGGCTCGTCAGCTGACTCGTGTCTCAGGGGCTTCGCGCTTGCCCGGGACTTTGCCGGCGGCCGCTTGTTTGCCGGCATCGCCATTGTGTTGGGGCTCTTCGGGATCGGGGCCCGCTTCCTCCTGGAATTCCGAAGGCGCCAGTGGAACCGCCGCAACGGAGGCGGCGGCACTGGCGGCGCTGGCGCCCCATCTTCCCAGCCGCCTTCGTGGCGCCAGAATCCGCCCCCGGGCGCCGCCTTCAATACCTATACCGGCGCCGGAGGGAGCGGCGCCCAGCCGGCCCCCATCGACCTCATGCCCGTCTCGTCGCCGCCATCGCACATGGATGAGCCCAAAGGTGGCGGCGGTGGCGGCGGCGGCGGCCTCTCGATCGGGCCGCGTGCCGACTTGACCGGCGACAGGGGCCGGAATGATCTCGGGCCGATGCAAGAACCGAGGGAGTTTGCGTAGGAAGGGGGGCCAGTTGTGATTGATTTCATTCCATTTAGGGTTGGGGGAGGGGGGGGGCACATGCGTGATGTATCCAGGAGACATCTAGTAGGGACTGGCTGTACCGTCGTATTTCATTTCGGTGTTTTGGTCCGCGAGAGGGAGGGGACAGACGTCTCGCACCCGCCTTGATGACGTGGCTCGGGCATCTGACCAGTTTTTGCTTTTATTTCGTCCGGCCTTTTCCAGATCTTTTGAGGGCGGAGACCCTGCCTTGAGAGTGGAGTGGATTCCCTGACTCATCCAACCTTGGCCAATTTCGAGTTCGAGCGCGCGGCGGGGCAGGATCTTCGAGGGTCGGACAAGGGAATCATATCGGGCAGGTAGCGGGGGTGGTGGCTGTTGCCGAGGTGGCCATGATAGAGATAATAAATCGAGGTCGGGCCTCGTCGGACTCTGAGGCCGCGCCCGCAGAGCGCACTCACCAGTAACTCAAGTAACTCAGTACAGGCAGGCGCCTTCGGAAGCCGGGGAAAGGGGCCGGGGGGCGGGGGGCGAGCACGCGCCGTCATCGCAACGCTCCATGCCAAGTTCCGGCATGGTCGTGGCGGAGAACTGCTGGCCGGGCAAGGCTGATATCTCAGCTGTGCCTGCCTGGCTGCCTATCTGCTTCTGCCTATCTACCTACCTGTGCCTGCCTGCGTATCTACTAGTATACCTGTACTTATCTGCCTGCCTGACTGCCTGTCGGTAAGGCGTCATGGGCCCGCGGCGACGGCCGTCCAGCGGAGGGCCACAAATATCAAACCAGCGAGTAACAGCCAGCTGGCTGGATAGCTGGCTCTTATCTATCATCACTCGCCGTCATTGACCCGCCCGCCAGGAACCAGACGAGGGCGAGGGCAGGGCGAGGGCCTCACAGTTCGAACCAATGGGCAAAAGCGGCAGAAGAAGCAGCAGCAGCAGCAGCAGCCAGCCAGTTCTGATGCGGCCTAGGTCATCCCCGACTGTTATCAATCAGCCCGCCGAGGAATGGCCGACCAGACGAGCAAGGACCGAGCGGTCTGAGCAGCAGCTGCAGCCAACTCTAGCAGGGTTCATCCGTGCCATCACATCGGCCCCACTGCGGTGTGTCGGTTATAAATGAATTCTACTTTTGTTTATTCTTGTCTGCGATTACTAACTACCAGGGTGGTCGGGCCCTGGTACCTTATTCACCAAGCGCGGGAGTCGCCTCGGACCTTTCGTACAGCCACCTCGGATCCGGCCCGACAGTATCAAATAATGGCGCGGCGTGACGTAGGGAAACCAAGGAAAGGAATAAGCGGTGGTGCGCTCGGGATACCCACCATGGACATAAATAGAACCTCCGATCAGGACTTGCCGCCCCGGTACGCCCCCACCCCAAGGCACGGCACCGGCCCGGCCTCAATGCGCCGGCTTCACCTCGTGGTGTCCATCGTCGTTCCCATTCTCCGGCGCCGACCCGGATGACCCCTTGGGGCCGCTCACCGTATCCCCACCGTCGCCGGCGCCGGGGGCGAGAACCCCGTCGCGCGGGACTCCACCGCCCGCCGCATAGTCGTCCTCCCCGCACAGCTCCTCCAGGGTCTTGCGCTTCGTCTCGGGGATCAAGAGGGTGGTGAAGACGCCCAGCAGCATGAACAGGGCGTAGATCTCCAGCACGTGGTCCATCCAGGGCGAGTCACCAGTGCGACCCCGGTTGGGCCGAGTCCGCAACGTCGAGATCGCGCCCTGGCCGATGATGGACCCGATCTTGCCCGAGGCAGCCGAGATGCCGTGAGACGTGGACCGGTACCGGGTCGGGAAGACCTCGCCGGGGACAACAAACGTGGTGGTGTTGGGACCTGACAAGGTTAGAAGGAAGACACCCGGCGGGGAGCGGACGAGATCGACAGGAACAGGGAGCAGGGGATGGGGAACAGGGAGCAGGGCACGGGACACGGGACACGGGGACGGGGCCGCCTCACCAAAGTTGAAGAAGAACTGGGCCAGCACGTAGACGGCGAGGAGGCCGCTCGTCCCGATCGAGAAGTAGCCAAAGCCCATGATGGCAAACAGGACCGTCAGGATGATGAAGCCGCCGAGCTGGATCGGCTTTCGGCCGAGCGTGTCGATGGTCGCGACCGAGACCCAGTACCCGGGCACCGCCCCGGCCAGCACGATGATGATGTTGCCGATCGCGGTCCGGTGCAGGAACTCGTACGCGCTCGAGTAGGTGCCCGCCTTGGTGGAATATCCAATCGCCGCGAGGAAGGTGCCGTTATTCAGGGAAACGCCATAGAAAGCCACATCGAGGCAGAACCATGACCCGGCCGTGCCGAGCAGGAGCAGCCAGTTCTTGGTGATGGCGTAGTGCCGGCAGAAGTCGCGCCACGAGGGCTTGGGGACCTTGAGGTTTTCGAGCGCCGCCCTGCGGTTGACGATGCGCGCCACCTCATCGGGATCGGTCGACAACCCACCCGTCACATACGACTTGACGTCATCGTTCGCCTTTTCGATGTCGCGGGCAACATCGAATGTGTAGCGCGGGGTCTCGGGGATCGTCAGCCGGTCTGGCCGGTGGGTGGTCCGTCAGTCATTGGCCCGGCCAAAATATACATCTACCCCAACTGTGTCGGAGCCTGATCGATACTTACAGTAGAGCGCAATGCAGGCGGGGACGGCGCCGAATCCAATCAGGGTGCGCCACATCTTGTCGACGGCTACGCTGCAGGCACCGGTGCAGTCACCGATCGTGGCCGCCGTCATGAGCGAGTCCTTGAAGCCCAGAGTGACGAAGAGCATGACCAGGCCGGCGGTGAGCTGGCCGATGCCCTGCATGGCAAAGACGGCCGACATCATGGCGCCTCTCCATCTCGTGGTGGCGAACCTGGGTTTCGGCCAAGCCGTCAGTCAGTGCCCCCCTGGCCTTGACCTGCGAGCAGACATGACACGAAAAGTTACGAGACGGGACAAAAGGTTACGAGACGGGACGAAAGGATAGGAGACGAGACGAACAGATACAAGATGAGATGAGACGAGACGGCACCACTTACTCGGACGTTATGATAGAAGACAGAGGATAGTCGCCGCCGATGCCAATGCCCATGAGAATGCGCCAGAACGTGATGGCACCGATGATGTTCACGCTGGGGGACGCGCTGGTGAGGGCCTGCGAGAGGGTCGCAAAGATGATCACAATCAGCTCGAGCCCGTACATGCGCTTCCGTCCCACCACGTCGGCAAGCCAGCCGAACAGCAGCTGCCCGACCACGGTGCCGGCCGACGTGCTGAGCTTGATGACGTTGTCGCTGGCGGTGGGCATGACCCCCTTGTGGTCGGGTCCGGAGTAGTAGACGATGCCGAGCATGATGGTGAGCATGGAGACGGCGAAGATGTCATACGAGTCGGTGAAGAAGCCGACGCCGGCGACGACGCAGGCCCGCACATGGTACCAGCCAAAGGGCGCCCGGTCGATTTCCGCCAGGGCGAGCCGGCGGCGCTCGTTGGGGTCCTGCACATGGGAGAACTCGTTGTTGAAGTTGCGGTAGGCGTTGTTGCCTCCGGCCGTGACGCCGGTGCGAGCAGTCGCATCGTCCGACATGTCGCCGTATGCTTTCCTCTTGGCCGAGGGGGCGATAGCGTGAAAGAGAGCGGCGGGGTGGAGAGAGATGGAGGGGGAGGGGAGGTTATATCGGCGGCGCACGCAGCGTGCCTGACTGAGCACGCGATCGGGATGAGATGCGACTGGCCAATAGCTGATGCTTCTTTCCCTCGGGCCGGGGCGCGGCTCTATAGCGATAAAGGGGAAAAAATAAAATGCCGGCGGGTAGATACTATTCGCCCTCAGAACCAACTACGCAGTCGCGCTAGCTGATGTCGTTGAGGGGTAGGGGTGATGATGGGGGATATATCTGTTGCTCCGCATACCCTTGCGACAAGTCGAGGACAAGTATCGGATGCCAGGCCTGAGTGGGGCTGACGAGCGAGGCAGGGGCCGGGAGTGCGGCCGGGAGGGGAGAGAGGTCAGAGCAGAGAAGGAGCAGGCGCGGCTCCTCCAGAAAGATAACAAAAAGGCCGAGAGCACGATGTAGTGAGCAGGAGCCCACGAGGGCAGCGTAAACGGGACAAATCTGACTGGAGGACAAGGAACCAAAAGAGAGGAAGAGAGGGAGCGAGAGAAGGGTCGCGGTCAGGCTGTACTTGTACTCCCGCCTCCCGCGCGCGGGGGGGGCCATCTGGCTGCCTCGAGCTGAGCTCCTTCGCTCAGCCACGAACGCCGGGTCTGCAGGATACGGGGCCCGCCCTTGCGCTCGAGGGAGCGCACCCAGCCTCGGTCAACGGTCATTGCGCCCTCGGTCAATCAGATCGAGAGCTGCTCACACATGGGTGCGCACACGCCCTCGACTTGCGGCACTGGCCAGCCTCCTCCATATCTCCTCGTTGCTCTTTCTCTATGCTCCGCTCGTCTCAGGCGGCCCCCACCCACTAAAGTCGACTGGAGCCGACAACTGACTGGGTTGGCCTTGCGATGGAAGGTTGATGATCCTCGGCAGGGCTCGGCAGGACTGACTCGGCAGAGCTTGCAGATGGAGGGGGCCAGATGGAGGGGGCCGGAACTAGAAGATTACGAGGATGGCGGCGAGGAGAATGGCGGCGAGGAGAATGGCGGCGAGGATTCAATTAAGTTTGCGACTGGTTTGCGGTGGCAGATGGGGCGGCTGGGGGGGGCCAGAGCTCGAGGAAGCGAGGCCCCCTTGGCCATGTAGAAAAACAGAGCTCACAGCTGCTGCTGCCGGTCTGCTGCCGGTCTGCGCAGGATGCGTAGCGCCGGCAGTCCCCCATGCCCTGCCCTCGGACCCAACCGGCAAGCTAGCGAATCGGGTGCTGCCGTCAGGCACGTTTCGAGATGGCGGCCAACGATTGGTCAGCGCGCTTGGCGGTGGTCGTAGCTTGAAGGCTCGCAGCCTTTCATTCCGTCCTGGCCGCCAATAGGCAGAGCACACGAAATGTCTTGGCCTGGGCATGTGGCAGCTCAATTCGGAAAGACGTCCGGACGGATGCAAACCGAATCCGAGATACACGCCGCTGTCTGATGACATGAGAGATGGCCCGAAAGGGGCATCTCTCAAGCCGGGGCTCGTCTGATATGCCAGCCCCTTGGGGGTTTCTTGTCGACATGATCTCGGCGGATTGCGGACAGTGGACACCAGTGGACACCAGCGGGCACGGCACATGGTTCGCCAGCCCAGATTAAAGCTGGTGAACCCTTCATGCCTTTACGGCCGAGCGAGCGGCCGATTCGGCCGCCACATGATGAGCGAACCGCCTCAGGGGGGTCTCATCTCGGCACCGGCCAATCGACGAGATGCATGGTAGGACGGGCGCACATGCCGATGTGATTGGCTCTCGGGCGAGCAGTATCGGATGTATCAGGCCTGGCGGGGTATCTAGGGCATCTGGAACGAGGCTGGCCATGTGCGTCTGTCGTTGCCCCTCAGTAGGGACCGAGGGCTGTCGGCCAGAGAGGGAGGGGGGAAAGAACACAGTGCGCTCGTTTTGATAGCAAAGGCATAGGCATGTGTGTCATGGGTTCGGTGGTTCAGCCACTCGAAACGGTCAAACGATTTATTCGCCCGGCACGGGGCCTGACCTGACCCTCTGATTGGACCCTGTCTCGCGAGCTAGGGTTCGCCCACCAGCCCCCTGAGGGGGGGCGGGGGGCGCCGCGATTTGCGTCTGACCGAGCGCGGGAGGCGACGGTGGTGGCGGTGGTGGGGACCCCGCACCTCGGTCATCCAGAGCGGCAAGCATGATCCATTATTGTCAGCCCAACATCAGCAGCCGCGGCGATGGCAGGCAGCAGCACCATGTGCACATCCAGTTGATACCCTCGGTTTCATCACTCCATCACTCCATCATTCCAGCACTAGTCCTCCGCCGCCTTCGGCTCGCGTGGTGTCCGCCATGGCCCCCGCACCCACACCCTCGCCATCGGCCTCGACCTCGTTCTCGTCGTCATCATCGTCATCGTCCGGCTCGGCTCCGCTCGACGGGCGCGACCTCCCCCCCCTCGTGCAGGGCATTCTGAGATCCCGGACCGACCAGGAAGCCGCCATGCGGCTCGTTGCCGACAGCATCGCCCAGCAGCGCCAGCTCGCGTCGCGCGCCATCCTCTACCACCCCGGCACCCTCGCCTTCCTCGCCGCCGCGCTCACCGTCATCTGGCGCCGCACCGGCGCCTCCGACCTGGGCACCGGCCTGATCCTCTCGTCGGCCGTGCTCATGACCGTCATGATGGCCACGCGCTGGGCCACCAACGGATACATCAGCCGGGCCGAGGCCTTCAGCTGGCGCCGGTTTGTCGGCGAGGACGACGTGGTGATCGGCATCAAGTTTGGAGACGTCATGGTCGGGGCGCTGGTCCTGAGCATCGATGAGCTCGAGTGCCGGGGCTCGATCCGGGCCTGGACCACGAAGCTGCGATATCGGCGGCGCGGCGTCGGGCTCGATCTCCTGCGCGAGGCGGTCCGCACCACCCGCCGGACCTGCGGCCACGACTCGGAGATCGTGTTCGCCGCCGACCACGCGAACAGCGGCCTGGTCCTGCCGGAGATGTTCAATCGGTCGTTCAGGCAGTGCGAGACAGATGCCGAGAGGGCTCTGCGGAATGCGCTGGCCCGAAACTAGCCGCAGACGCAAGCGGGGCGGCGGGGCGGCGGGGCGGCGGGGAGCAAGGCAACGGAACAAGCAGGCAGCAGAGTCAATTTCAGTACGAGATACTCGCTCAGTCAGACCAAGCTCAAGCCCAAGCCCCTCTTCTCGCCGTCATGTCGCAGCGATGGATAGGCGGCCATCCTATCTCATAGCTTGGAACCCCCGTCGTCCCGTCCTGGCACCACGACCACGATTCTCCCTCCCTCCAACACCACTTCCTGGCAGTCCTCCTCGGCCACTCCATTCGCCGACTGCATCACCATAAAGTCCAGCGCGCCATCTTTGCCCAGCACACGGTCCTCCAGCGCGGCCATGGGCGCGTGCCACGTGCCGGCCCCGTACGTCACCGCCTGGCCGGGGTGGGCGATGAAGGCGGCCAACCGGGCCAGGTCAGGAAGCCCCCGGCCCGGGAGCGGGTCGCCGGGCGGCGACCAGGCCGGCACCGCGAACTTGGCGTCGCCGTCCGAGGGCGGCAGGGTCGGCGCCACGATGACGAGGTATCGGCTCCCCGGTCGCGCCCCCAGCGGAACAAAGGTCTGGGTCGTGAACGGATGCCGCTCCAGCAGGCTGACGGGGAACCGGCCGCCGCCGCCGGCCGTCGCATTTTCGAGCCTCCTCACCGCGCAGACGAACAGGCTTGCGGTTGGCTGGCTGGGCACTCCGCTGGGCGCCTGCGAGTAGTAGTCCTTCGGGTCGGCGACGTGGCGGTATCTTATCGCCGAGCCCTGGTTGACGATGATCGGATCGTGAGGCAGGCCCGCAAGCGGCGACGGGCATGGGCCGGCGGCCGCTCCCGACTGCGGCGTGAGGGCCGGGCGCGGATTCTCAGTCACCGCGCCAAACGGGCCGAACGCGGTCGGCGCTAGGGGGGATGGCGATAGGACAAGACAGAGGTCGGAGGTCAAGACTATCGGAGGCGCCATCCTGGCGGTGGTAGAGAGAGGGAGATAGAGGTGGATGGGGAGGATAATGGGAGAGGATGATCGGTAAGACAGTATTGCGCTCCGGATGGGATCGCGATCCGGCTCGGCCAGGGCCAGGTCCTTCCCGCGCTCCCTGCGGGGAAAACTATGGGCTATGACGTGGAGAGGATGATGGTGAGGCGGTCTCGAGGTCACAGCGGCCGATCCAGACAACAATCAGGGCCAACCTTGGTCAGTGAGGTAATGGACTGGGGGTCAGGCCGACAACGTGCTCAGGGAGCATAAAAACGACAGGATATCTGCCACAGAGATGGGGTTTGATCGATCAAATCACTCTGCTATCTCGGGGATTGAATCTCTCCGAGCGGCTAAAGCCCGTCATAGATAGGGGCAATCGTGCTGAGCTGGCTGGACTAGCTATCCATGCAATCACGGGTGGGGCAAGATCCTACCCGAGCCCATACCGGGACGGATTCCGCGTCGGCCAAGCTCGGCCCACATGGAACCCTGATAATGCTCGACTTCCGCCCACGACGCTGTCGACTCGATCATCGTGATCCCGGGTGGCGGGCCAGGGACATGATCTCCGCTACGGCCGGCTCCCTCGTATAAATGCATGCAGGCCTCTTCTGTCTCTTCCGTCCTGCAGGGGCTGAACTAGGGGGGGCTGTCCGCAGCAGCTGAGGGGGGAGAGGGGGCTGACGCCGAGGTGACGTAACCTGGTCCAGTTGGCCGAAATATCAAGCAGTCGTCCAGTCAGACATGCTCTGTCTGGCATGGCAGGTCCATGGTGCAATCAATGCCGAGTATTATTATTCATTGCGTCTGACTGCCTGGAAGCGGTGTCGCCGGCAGCGGCACACATGACTTGCAGGCTGGCTGAAGCACTGCTTGTGACGGCATACGATGCGAGGGCCGGCTGAGTGTAACGTTGCATAGCAATTTAAATCGGCCGCATACTAACAACTCGTCGGAATACCACGTCCCCTCCCCCTTCCGGATAGCCACCCAAACAAACAGACTGCAAGATCCCCAAACGTTCAACATCGCGAGCGGTCACCGGGCCCGACCCCCCATGCGGCCATTCGATTAATCATGCGACCGCAGGAACGCCGACGTGTACCCCCTCTGACCCCGCCCTCGATCGCCATTACCACGCGGCAGCTGTTGTGCTGCTCCTTCGTCGTCGAGCCGTCACAGCACGCCGTTCTCGGCTGCTGTGGCGGTCTCGCTCTACATGACCACGCAGCAGCTGTTCTGCTTCTTGGCGCTGGTGTAGAACGCCTTGCTCTGCCTGCTGAGAGCCTCGCTCTTGTCGACCAGGTCGTCCAGCTTCTCGCCACGCTCGAGCACCTGCCGTGACATGAGGTTCAGTGCCATCCTTTAGTTCTTGCAGGTCGGGCCAGCCAGGGCCGGGCCGGCCTGGCCGACGGCTTGGACCTACGCTCTCTATCGTCTTGTGCAGCACGATCTTGGTCTCGTCAAGCTCGCGCTGGATCTTCATGATGCTGCTGACCTCCTCCGGGTTCTGGGAGGACGAGAGCTGCAGCCTCAGCTCCGGGAAGGAGACGGGCGTGTCGGCGGCGCCGGCGTCCGGGTTCCGGACGAGAAAATCGTCGACAACCTTGCTGAGGACGGAATGTGCGGGGATGGTCGGGTACTCCTTCTCGCTGATCATGACAGCGGCGATGCCCTCGGTGCGCGCGTAGACGTGGAACACAAAGTCTGCCGGGTTGCGGTCGCGCGATCGGGTGATCAGTGCCGGCACGTCGGACGGGCCGCCATGGAGGGATAAGGGCCCGCGTGCGTACCTTGCTCCTCGATATCTTGCCGCTGTCCGGGGTTCGTGCGCTCGGCAACGGTTTTCGCGAAAAGGGCTGCTCTCTGTGAGCTGCTGCTCGGACGCGTATGCTGCAGCGCCTCACCTACTCATGAACTCTCCATAGCTGGACTGAGTGAACCGGCTCCACGAGGAGAGGTCTTTCTCGGCACAGAGTTCGATCGCAGGCCGTTGGTCGTTGCGGAGGACCTGGCGGGAGGGGAGCAGTCAGGAATCGATCCGATCCGCCCTCGCGCCGAGGTCGGGCCAGAGGCCGGGGAGGTTCGGATACGTACTCCGAGGTAGTAGACTTTCATGTTTGCGGCTGAGATGGAGGGGGGGATGCGTCGTCGCGGGGGGGCCAAGGGCGGACGGCGGACGGACGGCGGACGGGCGGGGGTGCGGACGGAGTGGTTTACGATGATTTACCGCGGGGTAGGCGGACGTGACGCGGGCGGGCTGTTCCGACCACGAAGATGATGACGGGGGCGGTCAAGAGCCAAGGATGACGAGGAGTTCCGCCACGCATCACGTGGCGGGTGATGCTGAGTCAGGCGTGCGTGCGTGCGCGGCGCGTGCGGGTGTCGCAGGACCGCCAGTCTGAAGTCCGCTAATCCTACAGGGGGTTTATTTACACTCCGTCATAAGAGCCGCTGCACGAGGGAGTAATGCCGACAAGGGAGTAATGCCGACAAGGGAGTAATGACGATGAGAGAGTCATGACGATGGAGAGAGTAATGATGATGTTGATGATGATGGCGAGAGTAACGATGACGGTTAGAGTGCCAGCGGCTAGCAGGCTGTGTGAATGTAGCCAACCCCGCCGACAGCACATGATTTCCCGCCGGCTAGACAGGAGGATTATAATAGATGAGGCACAAGTCATGGCACTGTGCCGGCTCCTCCCGCCGCGACCTGCCGGCCCAACACGCGACAGCGCCTTTTGCGGGGGAGGCGGGCAGGAATGCCGCGCGAAACACGAGGAGGATTACGCCTCTGTAAAAAAGAAAAAAAAAAAGGAAAAAGAAAAAAAAAAGAAAAAAAAAGGCAGCCGGTGGCGTGGTCAATCGAAAGCGGCAAGTGTCGAGGCGAGATCTGACAACAACGACGCCGCCAGCTTGCCGGCTTGCGGACTTGTCAACCTTTTTAGGGCGGCTACTCGACGCTGGCTTAGGGGAAGGCGCCGCGTCATGGGTATTGGTATGATTTCATCTCGCCAGACTTCAAGAAAGTGGAAGCAAGCGCGCGACACAGTGAAACGGTGAAACATGGCGGCACAGCTGGCGAAGCAGCTGGCGGCAGCTGAGCCAGCTTCCAGCCACTATGAAAAGCGGCGGCCTCTCGGCACGGCATCCGGACGCATCCGTGCGTCAGGCCGGGAGCACGCTAGCACCGAGATTGGCACATTCCAGAATCTAGCTGAGACGAAGCCGCGAAGCCATAAAGCCGCGGCAGCGGAGGGGGGCGGGTGGCGGGGTAGATAGCCGGCTGGCTGGGTGGAGGAGCAGATAGCCGGCTGGCTGAGTGGAGAGAAAGAGGGGTGGATTCCTCATTCCAATGCGCAAATGCTCAAATCTTGGCGCCTGGATTATCAACCCGCACTGTCCCAGTAATGGGCCGACGATTCCTTGCCGAGCGCCCTCCCCGCCCCTTTTCGCTTGGTCTCTCGCTTCACCCCCCCCTAAATTTCCCGACGGTCGGGGGCACGGGGGAAAAGAAAAGAAAGACCGAAGACGACCAGAAACAGGGCACCCCCGAGGTCCCTGCCGAGGTCCCCCCAGCTGCTCCCCCTCCATCAGTCCGGCTCTGCCGCGTCCGGCCTGTGGGGGCACTCATCTCTCCAAATGGTACACAGCATGTAGATGCGACAGGGGCGAGTCCGACTCTGCGCCGCCGCGCAGGGGCGTCGCCGGGTTTGGCAGCCAGGCAGGCAGCAGCAGCAGCAGCAGCATCAGCAGCAGTCTTTGCGCGCGGCGGCTGGGAATCCCGCCGGTCTCTGCCGCGGGGGCCGCCTCCTGCTCTCGCGCTGGCTCTCGCGCTCTCTGTCGAGGGTGGGCGGCAGCCCAAGTCTCTGTGGCGAGGGCGAGGGTGGGGTGGACGGGCCGGAAAACCAACTGGTGTCGAAAACTCGGCCGCTTTGTTGATGGCCCCCCCCTGCCCCCGCCCCGGCTACCTATCACCATACTGCGTGGGGGCGGGTTCTAATCGGGGTTACCCAACGAGCGGTATGGAAGCAGGCATGGAAGTGTCGAGGGACCCGCCCACCCCTCCCACCTTCCCCCCAAACCCCGTTTTTGTGGCCCGGGGGAGAGCTGGCCGCCTGGCTATCTCCTCAATCCCATCCCGCCCAGCCATGTTCTGGGCCCTTTGCTCTTCCCAAAATAATACAAGGGCTGGCCTGCCTGGAGAATCAACATAAATTCTTCCCGTCCGCCCTGCACCCCTTCCTTCCCATCAGCCACACGCCTTCCCGTTCTCTTCTTCTGTGTCCGCCCTTGGCCCGGTTTTACTTTCTGCCATTCCCTTCATAGTCGGACTCGGTTGACTACATCGACTCCATTAACCCGTCACCCCGTCAGAGGTTTGTTTGTTTGCTTGCTTTCTCAGCCTCGACACCCGGCTACAAAATTCTGACTCGATTCCTCTTTCCCCCCCACCGCAGCTCTCTTTTACCCACCAACAATAAATACTACACCCTCACCACCCTCACCACCACCGCCGCCGTCAACCACCATCATCCACCATCATCGACGATCAACCGGCCTCAACCACGGTCAACGACGATCAACCGGCATCGACCTCGATCAACCGGCCGCAACCTCGATCAACCGGCCACAACTTCGATCAAGGACGGTCAACGGCCACTGCTCCCGCTCTCGCATCATCATGTCCACGCCCACCGAGTTCCCGTCTATCCACGCCGGCCTCTCGGGTGCATCCTACCACGATCTGGCCCAGAAGCTGCAGGACATTTTCGAGGCGCAGGCACGCACCCAAGAGCACGAGGCCTCGCCGTCGCCCTCCTCCAAGCCGGCCCCGCTGCAGATCAAGCGCACGTGGGAGTACTACAATGTGCCGGCACCCCCGTGCCCAACCCCGATCACAACGCGCCATCACACGTTCCATTCGGTCATGAAGTGTTGATCGGCCATCCTTCCACTCGGCCGTCAAGGGTCGGTCGCCATCACTCGGTCGCCAAGGGTGGGCTGATCGACCGCCCCCTCGGACGAGGCTGAATCGACGATACCAGCGTGGTGAGACGGGAGGGAGAAAAGTTTTTTGGGCCCAGCATTTTCTGAGCGCTTGCGTGTGTGCATGGATGGGACGGGAACGGCGATAGGGCCGGGGACAGTACGGGGACGGGCGGGCGAGGTCATGGCATATTTTTCGTTGGCCGACTATCTACTATTGCTATTGCTATTGCAGAAGAACTGCTGGCGCGGTGCCTTCAGGGGGGTTGTCCCCCATGTCTCGTCTTGGGAATGGCCGGTTCTGCGGTGGTGAAAAATAAAAGTTGTGGAGGGTTAGGGTCACGGAGTGGAGGCTTGGGGGATTTCGATTTGTTTCTTTCTGCGCAAGAGCATACATAGAATGGGCCTACCCCAGCTGCCCGGCCTCGGCGTCGAGCGAAAATTTCTTTCCGCCCCAGCCGGCGCTCTTCTTATCAGTGACGAATAGATCCAGCCCGCTTCTCCGTTTCGATCGAATCGTTATCTGGCCAGCCCTGGTTTTGTTGTTGACTCATATCTGATATTCCGATGGCCTCGAGCCATGTCGGGTCTCGGGCTTGGCCAGGTAGGAGCCTGTTTTTGGGCCCGGTGAAAAGTTTTCAGCTTGTGGCGCATCAATGAGCGGTGAACACACGGAGCAGCTGGATTTCCCGCTGCCCATGGAGGATGGAGGGGGGGGTGCAAGGGAAAAGTGTATTCCCGGGCGGTGGCAGGTGCTGCTGCTGCTGCTGCAACCCGACCGACGACCTGCTGCGGGGACTGCCACCCGACGACCTGACGCGGCGCCACTCTGCGCCACTCTACGCGCTGTGGACGCGGGGGGCCGGCGCGCGTGTGCGCGCGTGTGCCAAGAGCCGACGCGTCGGGACACCCTCGGGCTTGGCCCCCTTCCCCCGCATCTGCTAGAGGCAGTTGCCAGGCAATCAACCCCATTCCTTCCCTGTCTTTTGTCTCAGGCCATCCAGCCCATCAAGACCGGCAAGACCATCAAGCCCATCAAGACCGGCAAGACCATCAAGCCCATCCAGGCATCAAGACCATCAAGACCACCTTCGAGGACTTCTCCTGCCATCCTAAAAACGTGCACCGATCCGTCGTTCTTGCCCATCACCTGGTGCACTCGATCGCCCGTTGGCTTGTGGCAGCCCCTTTTTTCCTCGCGTCCCCCCCCGCCCCCGCCGTCCCCCCGTGGTTACCTATCGCGCGATGGCTCGTCGTTCGGCAAAGCGGCGCGCCGCCGCGGAAGCTGCGCCCATCGGCCAAGTCAATCAGGCCATCAGCAACTTTGCTCGAGTCTCGAAGGCGGCTGCTTCCGTCGAGAACGCGAAACCGTCGCGGCCGCGGCCGCCTCTCGTCGGGATCGGCCCCGCCGCTTTCCCGGCCAGGAAGAAGCGAAAGGCAGGTACCATCGACGATGCCGATGACGAGCTCAGCTCGCCTCCTCCAAGACCAATCGTCCCTAAGCGACAGCGGACCGCTGCGCCTCTCACACCCCCCATCGAAGCGGCTCCACCGACGGCGCCGACGTCGCTGGCATCGCTGCTGCCTCATAATAATACCGAGCCCGAGTTAAAAAGGCCGACCAGGCCTGCCATAGATGCGGCCGCTGCTGCCGCCTCTGCTGCTGCTGCGGCTGCGGCTGCCGCCGCCGCCCCCGCGTCACGCTGGCCGCGACCCGATACCTTGTTCTCCAGGGCTAAGCAGCAGGGACGAGAGGCGCTGTCCAAGAAGGTGCGCTCCCCCCAGCGGACCAGGGAGGCCGCACCCGAAGCCTCGACGAAGCGGGGGGCCGATGCCGACTCGTCGCTGCCGGCCGCCATTCTCGACCTCGTCGGCCTCCACGCCGCTTTCCTCAAGACCATCACCGTCCACATTGCCCACAGCCGCGCGACCGCCCCGCTCGACGTCGCCGACTTCCTGCCCGATGTCTCGCGTGCCTGGGGCAAGCGCCAGGCCACGATTGAGGATCTCCGCCGATGCATCGCGATACAAGGCCGGGGCGCGGATCCGGCCGCGGCCGGCCCGTTCGTCATCGCCGACTACGGCAGGGGCAGAATCTGCGTCGAGCCGGGGCCAGAACTCCACGGCCGGGTCGACGAGGCGGCACTTCGATCTCAGTTCCGGCGCAACCTGCTCGCGCTGTGCCGCGAGAGGGCCACCGACCACATGGTCGATGTTGATGTTGCGATGGAGGGCCTCGCTCTCGCAGACCTTCCGCAGGCACCCATCACATGCATGGTCGGCCCGGCCGGCTCCAATCCTCTGCTGGCCAGGGGCCACCGGGCCCTGACCGAGCTCAGGAGCGGCATCGCCGCCAAGCAAGCGGCATTGCCGCAGAGCAGCAGCAGCCGCGGGAGTGGCAGCGGCAGCGGCAGCGGCAGCGGCAGCGGCACGGGGACGCCAGAGCCGACGGGCAATCCCACCGCCGCCAAGCTCGGCCTCCTTGACCGTCTTCGGCTGAAGCAGCTCGCCCGGGCTGAAGGCCCCCTCCCGCCGTCCGGTCCCGAGATGGAGCGACGAGCCGCTCTGCAGCGCGTCGACGACGTCGCCGCCGTCATCTCCATGCTCAGCCTCCAGACGGCGCGGGGACTCGCCCGGCAGTCCTACGGCATGTCTAAGCTTGTCGAGCGGCTGCGAGATTCGCTGCGGCTCCCGATCTCGGCCGAGGAGGCCGCGAGATGCGTGAGGCTCCTGGCCGAGCAGGTCG
>JAOYNC020012058.1:0-16871 GCA_025802115.2 Bertia moriformis
GGGGAGGCGCCATGTGGCGGTCATTTTCCTCGGCACTGTGCAGTTGCTGCCGCAAAAAGGCAACCTCGGCCTTGAGACGGTCAATGACGGCCTGCTTGTCACTTTCGTCGGTGACTTGTTGGATACGGGGTTTGCTCTGGATGGCACGGGCGCGCTGCGCATACTGGATGGTGTTGAGGGTTTCGCTGAGGTGGAATTCTGCGGGTGTAACACATGCGATCATGTAGGTGTATGCATTGCCGCCCAGGGAATCCTGCAGCAGGCGGGTGAGCTTTGAATCGCGATACGACACGTGGGAGCCCGACTGCCGCGACGACAACTGGGAGATGACTTTGCCCAAGGCTGCCAGACCAGCGTTGATGGAAATACCCTCGCGCGCACGTTCGCCCGACGCCCCGGTGTTCTTCAGCCTTTCACTTCCTGCCAAGTCGACAAAGTGAAGTTTGCTGTCAACGGTGACGGAGGGATCGGAGTTGCCAAATTCGACCGGAGCAGACATGCGCTTGTCCCTGGGGGACGGCGATCCTATAGAGGGGCTTGACTGTTTGTTGCGCTGGACAAGATTCAAACTGAATACCGCATGCGATCGGGAGGATTTGGCGTTGATAGCTGTCGAGTCCGTCTGACGGATGGAAGAACCGAAATTTAGAGCGCCAATCAAGTCGTCGAAGGAATTGATGTCGACCTGATGTAGGCCGGCCAGGATAATGCGACCTTTGGTATCCTCGCGGATGGTGACGGGGGGACGTTCATTTCCGGGGGTCTCAGGAACAAGAAGGTCTCGTAGTGTTTCGTTGTAAATCTACCAACGTCAGTCTTCTGCCGGAGAGGATTTTCTTGGCAGCACGCACCTCGACGTAAGTGGCTTTGAGCTGCCAATTTTTGTCGGGATTATTGGCCTTTCCGAAGCTGGAAGTGGAATTCATAGAGTACCGCGACGGCGTTCGGAGACCGGTGGAGCCGTTGCGATTGTGTTTCTGCGGACCATCGAGTTTCTCGAACAATAACTGGGCGGCACGTGGAATGACACCCATGGCCTCGGTGTTATTTTGTTCGTTCGGGCCGGAAGTGCCCATGGTATAGGACTTTCCGGCGCCGGACTGGCCGTAGGCCAACAGGGAGACATTGTAACCCTGCAGGAAGGAGTTGACGCTTTCGCTGAGATAATCCCAAATGCCCTCCTGGTCGACGGTTTCTGCAAAGACGCGGTCAAAGACAAAGAGTTTGCGCCCCTGGGGGACATCCACGGCGACGCTGGTTGGAGCCGTCACATGAACCATGGAACGCTGGAAACGTTGCGGGATTAATTCGTAGCCGGGATCGGTGGCTTTCAGGGGAGGTCGTACGCGGACAGCTACAGCAGGTCAGTCAACACCTGTACACGGCGACAGAGACACAGAGAGAATACGCACCGACTTTGACGGCGGTTTTGGTATCCTCGTCCGAAGCGCGACTGCCGGGCCCTTGTTTACTGCTCATGCTCAACCGGCTGTTGCTTCTCGGAGTCCGCATCATGCTGAACCGCGGGGAAGCGGCCGTGGGAGAGGCCGGCGGCGAGCCCGTCATGGCCCTTTATTATGAGGAAGAAAGATGTGAAAGGAAGATGCGATGGAACAAACGGAGGTTCAGGGGAGAGGAAGGGATGGGGAGGTCATCGGCTCGTAGTCGTCGTTTGGTGATATATGAGTATCTATAGCATGCGTTTGTCAGTGATGCCCAATAAGACATATGGCGATAACAGAATAAGAAAAGAAATAGCAGACTATTATTATTATTGTGATATTGTTGACGTACCAAAAGCGAGTGCGCGACTCGAAGGACAAGCCTCAGAGACGGGAAAGAAACGAATAGCGATCACGAAAAAATAATAAAAATAATATTTAAAAGAAAGAAGGAACGCACCACCCGCCACCAGAAAAAGCAAAAGATGAAAAGAATTGATAGAGAGAAAGAGAGAAGAGAGAGAGAGAGGAGAGGGAAAAGAAAGAAAGAGAGGGACCGGGAGAGATTAAGGAGAGTGACAGGTCTGGGGACAACGACTAAGGAGGCCCATCTCAATTAATCGGCGTTTTAGCCGCGTAATTACTGTATTTTGTATGCTCATACTAACTATCGCGATATTATCAGTATCGATTGAAACATTCTTCACCATTATTTCGCTGTAAGGACTACAACCTATGGTAGGTTTTATGCAGCGCGCATTCTTTAAATATGGCCTCGTGCGGGTGGAGCAATAAACCATGCATTCCATACATACAGCACAGCACAGCACATACGGAGCACTCCGGAGTCGCACGGAGTATGACTGGCAGTCTTGTATACATATTAAGCCGTGATATTGGTTTATTTGTAATTCTCTGCCTCTGTAACTAGATAATCCTCAATTGTTGGCATAGCATCGTGTCGAGTACGGAGCACAGTACAGAGCAGTGATCCCGGCCGCTGCAAAAATGGAAAGTGCTCCGACTGGGCTTTTAGTGTAGAATATTAACATTAACACTCTGAAGCACTGGCTTTGACTGCCCTGTCAGTGCGTGCTAGGTGGGTTTCTGGCACCTTCCTGTTTGGGTAGCAGCCATTCACTTTGCCAACCTTCACTTCTACTTATTCTACTATTCTTGCTATCGTCTTTTGCCTATTCACAAGGGCTCCGAGGAACCTTTTACTGATACGCGACGTCCTTTCGAACGACATCGCCGTGGATACATACAAAGTCATGTTCGGAGCGGCTCCAACGCTGGCATACGGGGGGAGGTCTCGGAATACCGCCACAAAATAAGGACATGGCTATAATAGCGAGTACAGAGCACCCTTATGCTGCTGCTTGTTTACCGTCGTACCATGTCCGACGAAAGACAACCCACTAGCTACCCTGATGCAGGTCAGAGCACGCATGCCATCGTCTACAGAAACAAACCATCGATATGAGCATGCGCTAGTTAACGAGGCTTCCATGGCTCAAAGAAACACGGGACGATACACTGGCACCTATCGAAGGAACGGACGCAATGACACCGAACGTGCGACACTAGTCGCACTCGCCAAATGCGCCCATGCCAGACAAGCGAAATGACCTCGATACTCTTCTCCTCCATGGGGCGACACCATAAATGCTTTACCATAGCACGATATCGCCGAACACAGTCTCGAACTACTCGTACAATGATCAATCACCTGGTCCCTCTTTGAGATTCGGGAGAATATTCTCCCATGAACGAAGTGGGGATGAAAATTCGTCCAGAATAACAGCCTACCGATCGCCCAATCAGCCCCGGGCTCTCTGCTTGGTTCGGGAGAGAACTCGACCTTTATGATGAATGAATAATGTAGGTGTTCTTCAGGGGCACGTTGGACGTCGATAAACTTTGTCTGCCCCGGAAAACGATAATGTCCCGAGTTTATTTCTCTGCTCTATTGGCGGGAGAATCCTTCGTGCTGTTCTATTCCCATGAGTAGAAATAACCCAGAGCACACCAAGTGAAGGATCTGCCGGATCCGAAGGTGTGCATCCACCAAAAATACTCCGAGTACGCGATACGAGTCGACGTGCTGGCCGATACATCACAAAAGAGAAGACCAGAAATTGGAACCCAAACAAGGTTATTATTACGGGAAATTATTCCCTCTGGAGTCTCGCTCATTCGCTGGACCTCTTATTTCCTAAAAATTCCATGTAGATTCTGCAGAAGATCCCCGAAGATCTCGCGCGGCTAAACGCACAATAGAATTCAATGGATGGACTTTATAGCCAATATCCAGCCAACTACCACGCACTATGCTCCTGCATAAACTCAAGATTGGACCTAACGGCCAGGGCCAAAAAAGGAGATTGAACCCCCGGGGCCCTCAAGAATTGATTTCTGCAGTGTTCTGTGGTGTTTTGTGTGCAGCCACCTGATGGCAAATGACATGTATCACACACAAAACACATCCTCGTCTCATCTCTCAGTCAAGCCACTGCTTTAGGCCAAATGCAATTATTGCTCCACTGCAGTGGGACAGTGGGCTAAGCTCCACAGATCATTGAACCGCTGATTAAACTCAGATGGATCGACTTAGGCCGTGAATCCTACCAATATTGAATTTTGAGACCCGGCGTCTGCATTATCTCCCACTATGCAAAGCTCAGACTCACGGCATCCCAAGATAAGAATATCTCAAACACCATGAATCCAGGCACTGATGCACAAGCTGTCCACACAACCATGGAACTAGCTAACGCGAACTCTATAGATCGGCCATGACTCGGGTTCCGAGTTAATTATCGCCGTTATGACAGCACCCGTGGTTCACTCTCGTATTTAGTTTGGTGGATCTAACGGATAAGGAGGAACGCGTTGAGATCTCTGGCCCGCAGTGGGTGTTCCAGGGGTAGAGGGATTGAGGTATACGGGATTGGGAAAGACGACAAGGCATTCGATCAAGGATGCACCTGTCTATGGAGCCTGGCCCTGGCTCTGGCCATAGCGCTCCAAGGCCATCATGCTAGAACATTGCTTGGTTGTTCGTTCTGGGTCACTTATCTTCGGGATGGCGGCGAGCATTAGGCTATGATGCTGCTGGGCTTAAAGCTTTGGAACTGCAGCGGATGCGACCATAGTCGGGGTATATACCAGAATAAATACATTGGCCTGTAGCGATTTGTCGACGAAAACGGCCATACATACGCCTCAACGCAAGGGACATCTCCGAATGGCACAAAATAAAAACCAGCCGTGATGGTCCTATCCTATCAATATATATCGACTATTCGAGCAATGGGATGCAAACTATCAAATAGCAACGATTGGTAACTACAATTGAACTCGTCTTTAGCCTGGTATAATCATGCTTACTTCATGCATCATGCACCCATAGACAGCAGTCAGCTCAACATATGACCTCAGCTTATCCAGCTTCCTTGCAGTCGTTCATTCCAACAACTCCGGCATTATGGCTTTAGACATCATAATCGTGGGCGCAGGTATCTCCGGCCTCTGCACGGCCATCGCCCTTCGACGATCCGGCCACAGAGTACAGGTATATTCCTTACTACCCATAACTACTCCACTGGCTGACAAGATTAGATCTTCGAGAAATCCCGCTTCGCAACCGAAACTGGTGCTGCCGTTTCCCTAGCTCCAAATGGCGTCCTCGTCTTGGAACATCTTGGCTTTGATTTCACCCGAGCGCAATCATGCCGGCACAAAGCTTGGGAGGTGATGGATGGTTTGACGTTGAAGCAGATCACCATTCAGGGTCTGGAGAGCGTCGCTAGTATCACTGGGTCGGATTACCATACTGTTCACCGTGTGGATCTGCACAAGGAACTTTTGAGATTAGTTCTGGACACCACGACAGACAACCACTCCATTCCTCCTGTGAAAATTCAATACGGTTCCCCGATTGCCGATGTCGATGCTTTGAGCGGCAAGATCCACCTAACTGATGGCACTGTCAACGCGGCTGATCTAGTGATCGCGGCTGATGGAATCCACTCCACAGTACGTGGATGTGTGGTTCCGCCCGATTCGAACACGAGCAATAGAGCCATTGAAACGGGGATGAGCGCATTTCGTTTCTTACTTCCAACAGAGACGCTCATGGCTAGACCGGAGATTAGGGATGCCATGCGAATGAAGACAGGCGATTCCGCTCTGTTGGCGGATACGTCGAGGGCTAATAGTGTGCAGCATATGATTTGGTATGGGTGTCGAGGGTGTGTTTGTCTTTTCCAATGATGGCACGGATTGTACTGATGAAATAATAGGAATCAAGTTCAGAACTTCGTTGGTATTCATCTAACACGAGAACCAGGGAGAAGTTCTGGTGATGCGAGGTCAGATATGCTAGAGGAATTCGGCCACTTCAACCCAACTGTCCCAGAGATAATCCAGTGCGCCCCTCCCATTCTCTCTGGCAGTCTCATAGCTAACAAATGACAGCCTCGCCGACGACGTAAAATGCTGGCCCCTACTCATCCACGAACCGCTCAAAACCTGGATCTACCACAAAGTCCTTCTCATCGGAGATGCCGCTCACGCAGTACTCTTCCCTTCCCCGTTATCCCTTGACGTCCATCTCTAATAATCGTGGTGTAGATGCTCCCCTTCGGCGGCCAAGGCGCAAACCAAGCCATCGAAGACGCCGGCGCAATCAGCATCCTCTTCCGGGATCTGCATAGCGCGGAAGATCTCCCCGCGCGACTGGAGTTGTTCGAAAAAGTACGCACGAGACGGGCGTCGAGGGTTCAGATTCTTTCAACGGTTAGGGTTGGGAAGGAGAAGGAGGTTGAGAGGGAGGTGTTGAAGTATACGGAGGATGGGTTGGATGGTATGTTTTCCTCGCTGGTATTGTCATTGGTGGATGAAACTGACTGGATAGTTCCGAATACATTTGCGAGTCGGTTGGTGCATGATTCTGGGTATGTACTCTTCTATTTTCTGCGTGGTAGGGTATGGCTAATCATGGGACAGGTTTAATGTGCTTGAACGATGTGAGAAGGAGTTGGAAGCTGTTTCATGAAGTAGCGATTTAACTCGATTGTCATTCTCTGGTTGCTATATACTATATCTTACCTATATAGGACGAAGTTTAACAAATCTACGGAGGCCAAGTCCTGCAGGAGAAGATCCAAACGTTCACCCAACGCGTACACTCCCCGTGGATATTTCTAGGCATGGTGAGGTTAGATTCGCAAAATCCATCAGACGGATACCAAGCAACCCTGCACAAAAACTAGAGAGATAATATATCCCGGAATATCCCTGATTTCATTGAAAAAGTCATAGTATCCGTTGCCAATGTGTGTTAGCGGGCTCGCAATGGTCTGGAGATTCACGTCGACCGCTTTCAATAACTTGATCAATTCGTCCGACTATTCTGGCAGAGATTGACATCTATAGCTTGGTTGTGCGTATTTGTCGATTACTTTGAACACGATGTCTATGTCGTTATTGTTCAGAGTACCAAGTCAGATACGTCAACCTAATAAAGAGGGTATGGCTTACCTGGTTCGCAGACAAATTGAGGCATGTAGCCGCGAGGTTCTCGAAGTCATAGGCTGAACAACTTTGAAAAAGAACCGTCGGTGACAGCATCTTAAAAAATTGCCGTGCTGTTCCCACCTGGGGCTCGTTGTCTCACGCCTCGTCAATATCTTGAAAGTCATCGCATCGTGTCTCAAGAAACCTATACAACGCTCCCGCACTATCCAACAAGCTTTCACTGCTGGTCTGTCTGTATCACGTTTCCCCGTACTTCCTGCATCGCAATTTCAACGCGTTTAGCTCCCAGTGCGTTTCTTCCGACGAGCCATCGTGGATGAAGAGAGGATGCGAAGATAATACTGCCGTGTCTTCAAGCATTTAGCATTCCCTTGCAAATAAACCATATTTTGAACATGGCGAGCTATCTATATTCAATTCATGTAGATGTTAGCTAGAAGCTTCCCACTAGCAATTCTGGAATCCAGATGCGAAAAGGGTGATAACTGTTTACACACCGATGGCGCCCGGGTTTAGTGTCATCGCCGTGTTTGTCGGCAATGACATTGGGCATTATTGTAGCCATTGTAGGACTGACAGTACTAGAAATAGTAGAAGTCTATCGAGGATGGACTCAATACCTAATGAAAAAGTAGACCAGCTCAGTATATGCCTGCATTAAATGCAAATTTCTATACATGTGTCCGACGGACTGCTGTAAGGGAACCAAAAGCATACTTGGGATAAGTAAGTTATTAGGCTGGATGATGAATAAATTCATGACTGCTTGGTAGTAAAATGACAGCAGGAAGAAGAAGAAGAAGAAGAAGAAACTAACCTCATCCCGGCATTCACCCGATCCCGGATATTCAACATAAACTTTCCCAATGGGGTAAGTGGCCTATTCGGGACTAACGACCGCATGTCTTGGATCGGCCCAATCGGATGCTGGACCCTGAGGATCCGGCTGGGTATTATTTATAGCCAGAGGATAACAAGTGAATATAAATACCACGTCTTCTCCCTCTAGAATCATCTTATCCCATCATCCTCAATTGCAAAGATATCAATTCCACAATGAAGATCTCCGCCGCCATTGCCACCGCTGCCCTCGCCGCCGGCGCCACGGCCTTTGATAAGTACCTCCGTACGTTCCTCACTCCAGACTAATATCTCCCTTACATAACTAACTGAACATGATAGCCTGGGGCAAGCGCGACTACTCCTGCGTCAATGTCTACCAGGGCGTCCCCGACAACTCTACCGTCGCCCCCGGCACCACCATCGACATCCGCTTCAACCGTGCCCCTACCACCAACTGCGAGGACCCCTTGGCCCAGTACCCGGGTGACTACTACAGCGTCTGGCTGTACAACAACCCCGTTCGTAACCTGGACACGATCAACTACGATCACCAGGTCAAGCTCACGGATGGCTTCTCTGAGAAGGACGGCAAGGTGTCCATTACCATCCCCGAGGATCTGCCCGCTATGGATGACGAGAGTGTGTGGTATCTGCGTCTGAGCGGATCGCTGTCGACGGCGCCTCAGATGCCCACTATTTACAATGCGGCGGGTCCGTTTACTATCCAGAAGCAGGAGTAAGCAGTTTGGTTTGATTTGTTGCATGTATATATAGCAAAGCGAATTTCTATCCTGTTATATAATGAAGCTACCATCATGTAATACATACATGCCTCCATCAGGTTGGTTTATAGATATTGAATAATCATAATCGTATGAACATGTTCGGGAATAGTAATGCACTCCGGTTGTTTTGTTGTCGCTCCGTATGTGATCTTGACATAGTCGCTTATCCCTCCGTGAGTCTGATGCGTTGTGCGGTTCTGATTTCCCGGTCTTCAATATAGCTTGTTTCTAGCTCATATTCACCAATTCCTTTCCTTGTTTCCCCCACGGCTCCTTAAGCCGGCTAACTTTGTTTATCAGCGGTCTGACCTCAGCAGATGCCGTGTCTTTGAACAAATGGAATTCTTGTGATAGTCCTTAAAAGCGGGTGTTGAAGTCGGTAGCTGACTGTGTCGCTTTCTCGTTATTCTTAGAGATGTCAGAACTAGCATCAGCTCTCGGGATACTGGGCTGCCCCATCTATCTTGGCGTTTTCTTCGGGTACATCCCAAGATGATGGGCTTTGTAATTGAAGATGTTTCTCGAAATCTGGTATACAGTGTTTGTAACAGTTCCTCGATTCCATTATGGAAATCCGCGCTCCATATCTCGTATTGTGATTTGAGCTTCTCAAAACTCCGTTAAAGATCTTGGTGTGGTTTTATAGTTTCTGTCATGGTGTTCTCGATAGACTGTTGAATAGACTCTGATAGTGGTTGAGAGAGCAAGAGGTAGAGTAGTAATGCCGATGGAGAAGCATACTTAGAAAATGACAGCTATCATAGATTTGGACCTAGAAATAACCAAGAAGATAGTCATTCGTAATAAAGAAGTATAACATAAAATTTAGGATCTTCACGGTTGTAATCACCTTGGATTCTGTCCAGAGGGGATGACTACGATTTCACACATGGGCCTTTGGCATGATCTTCGATGTTTTGAGGGCTCTGTCCGAATTTTGCCAGTTTATCTTCCAAACATATCTCTAATGGCCCAGCAGATGGAGGGGTTTCCATTGGAGGTACAATGTTCCAACTTTCTTCGCTTTTTGAGCTATAAAGTTTTGGTATTGAGGACACAGCTGTAACCGCCGGCGCCTTTCTTATAGACATCACCTCTGTTCTTTTGCGAAATAGTCATAGCCTCAGCTGAATGCTTTTTCTCATTATAAATGTCAATAGCCCAAAAAATAGATATAGCACTTGTCAGCAACTTTCGCTGTCTCCAAGTCGAACACCAGTTCTGTACGCAAAATGATACTCGCCTTCCTCTTCTGCAATCGTGACAAACCAATTGATTGTGTTGCAATCGTTGGTACTCGGGGGCTTCGTCTTTGTTGATGCCGTCCCATGGTCGAAACCGTCTCGGGGGCTTTACCCGATAAAAGACTGCCATATTCAATCACGTCTAGTTAATGTACGAGGTTGTTGGCATCTATGACGCGGCTCATAATGATTGACTTGGTCTTTGGTGTATGCTTCGAGGTACCGGCAGTACATCTAGAAAGATTACGTTGGTCTGGATGTGTTGTGTACTGTCCCATGCTTGCAGCATCTGGGCTGTGCACTAGTCGGTTATCTCTGCCGTCTCGCGAGAGGATTCTGATGTTTCTCAAATAGGTGTCGATAAATGTACTCACTCTTTTCGTGGTCAATAATACGTGCTGGTGCCTCTATAGATGCTGGGTAACTTCGATAGGTGATATAATGAAGGGGTCGGAATCTTTCAAACAGGTTCTAGTCTGTGTCTCGCAGGCAGGTGGCTGTCCAGCTCTTGCAATCTGATTTCATCTTTGCATGTGCCTTGAGCCCCTCTTTCATTTTATCGGCAGTTTAGAGTCTTGGGTAGGATTATTTTATCGCCCTTGAAACGGAAGATGAAGGAATTTCCAGAAACCAGGTCCCCGTTATTTCATTGTGTCTGGTATCTCATTTTGCATTTCACCCTTGAAAGGGTTTGTCGAAGAAATCTTCTATCAATCAGTGTGGTAAATCATGGAGTGTATCTTGGCCTGCAGGATTAAAGTTGTTGGTGCTGCAGGTGTTTACTTTTACTGTAGAGGCATGCGTACCTCGAAACATCTGTATCATATACCAGAGTGGTTCCCTCTTGTTTGTGTCGACATAGCTGTGTCATTCGAGTGAAGTGAGCGCCTGAACTTTCCTATTCCTCCGTGGGAGTGACTTTTGGACTCAAACTTCCTCTGCATCCCGTTATTGTCCTTTTACCGCAATGCAGTGAATTGTTTCGCTAGGCTAGTCATGTTGTTGTTCGTTTCTGTTTGCGATTCGCGCAACGCATTTATCTTGACCTGATGGTTCATCATGAATTAGGCGCCCTTGGTGTTCACAAACAAATTTGATCCATCAGGAAGCTGTCTTTGCCATTCCAGATTCTACATTAAGTGTCTGAGACTCTCCACGGGCTATCCCCCGACTGTGTGTCTGCAGTAATATAAGACGGTTAGTCGATGTTGGGCGGATGCCCGTGAACCTTTGTCTGCTAGTGTTAGTCTTCTTGGTCTTGTACTTGTTCTTTATTATATCATTTTGCTTATATACCTGGTAAGTCGTCTAACGGATGGTTCATATATTGGTTCTAAAAATGGTGGAAACGGTGGTGATTGAAATAAATAGAAACAATCCACCATTTTCGATTGAAGAATGAAGCGAGGGCGGCTATATAATAGAAAGGACGCTCTACCCCCACCGTGCAGAGTGCATATTCTCGAGAGACAAAATGTATTTTCAGTAAAAAGCATACTACTATAGCATAGAACACCATATGACGAGAAGGAGGATTAACCAGTTATGCTGACGTGAAACACCAACGTTGCTGAGGAAGTAATACATATAGAAAGATAGAGCAAGAGGAAGACACGTTTATATACCCCCTAACTTCTAACCATCAACTACTAGAGATGAATGGTATAGTTCGTTCACAAAGGGAAATCTTAACAGAGAGAGAAAATTGATGGCCATATATGGCCTAGATTCCATAGTTATGCATCTCGGGAGGGAGCCCTAATCATTGTTCACCCCTAATCAGTGTCACCTGGCGTCAATTCCGTGGACGGCATGGAAAGCATCTCCGTTCTCAACTCCCTACCCGCTGAAAGAACGGCAGCTTTGGTAGTATTTGTAATTGAGCAAGATTTATTCTAGCTGTATCAGACAAATATAACAATCTAGATTCATCATTCGTCGCATATACATACAGCAGAACTCCCAAACCCCATTTAATATATTATCCCCTAGGCACAACAAACCTCGGTCTCGCGCACTTCACATCAAAACTGGACACAGATCCCGGCAAAACCTGACACGTACTCTCCGTCCTCGAGGTAACATTCCTCACGCTCTGCGTGCAATTCTCCCCCCTAAACAACTCAATCACACACCCCGGGCTAATATCCTCTTTAATAATTCCCAATGCGCTACCATGTCGGATGTCGTTCCGACAGGCCGTAGTCCCATTACCAGCGAATGTATCCTGAGGTCCTGTGCAGTTTGTGTTTTGGAAGAGGAAGAATTCCCAGGATACCGGGTGGCCGTTGCTTTGACGGGGGAAGTTGACTGTTGAAACTGCTGTGGTGCTTGCTCCGAAGAGGCTGAGGGCGACGAGGGTGGTGATTTTCATTGTCTAAGACTGGAATGGTCTGGACGGGCTGCGGATGTTGCTCCGGGATCAGCGAGCAGAGCAGTGTCTTTTTTTTTTTTTTTTTGTTGTTAGTAAATGTATTCCTCTAAAGGGGATAAGTGCAGTCTCACCAGGTTGCAACGGTTAGAGTCTGACCAACTAATAGACCACGGACAAGGTCATCTGTTTAAATAACTTAAGAGCAAATGAATACATCATCATAACCCAATCTATCAAGGCAAGGAATTTAATCGGAGAATTCTCCCGTGGTTCGCTAATCAGACTCAGTGGCAATAGAACTAAGACATCATCGAACAAGCCCAGAATCGATTGTAGAACATACGGATTTGGCTGTTCCATGGAAGCAGGGCACAGAGCTGACGACCCCTGATATTGATTGTGTCATTTTATGCACATAAGTCTAGACCGGGTCTGGACATGTCTTATTGAACAACCCGACGCCACCCTTGTACATGTATACAAATTCAGTGCTTCCCTTGCATCCTTTGCAACAACGTTTCTGTAAATCGCCAAATACGCGATGAATCATGCGCATCAAAAGCAGCCCCCGTATAATATGTCCGCCGACGCCCCTGCAACGCATTCAATTCCCGATAGAAACCGATAGCAATATTATCAGGCGACACCCTCAGTTCAAATGGCGAATGCGCTTCGTAGGCCACATATTCCGGATTGCTACTATTCACCTGCAGATACTGCACAGCCTGCGACATGGCGTCCTTGACATTATCCTCACTGATGAAATCCTCGCTCCCGTACAAGATACTGTAAAGACCCGGCACGGTGGTCGGGGTTAGAACATACACGCCCGGTAATGGTGGGAGGTTATACTCTGTGTCGTTTGCGCGGTTAAAGGCGGTTATCCCAGCAGGCAAGCCGTCGGCCCGCGCTAGGGCCGTGTAGTAAGCGCTGCTGCTGAACAAGCTAAAGAGGCCTTGTTCAACTTCGTCCAGATCATAGCTTTCTAGGTTATCTAGTGTGGGCGGAATGGCAGAGATAACTTGCTTTGTTCGAATGCTCTGGCGACCATCTGGTGTCTTTATTTCGATGTGTACCCATTCCGGGTCGCTGTCGCGGTCCATGGAAACTACGGTACTGTTGAAGAAGATATCGGCTGCCAATTGCTCTGCGGCGCCCACGTACAGTGCGCCGTTGTTATGATTGGTCGTCTGGAGGAAGCCGTTCTGTATGGCGTCCAAGACCTCTAGCGAAACGTATTTCATCACATAGATAGTCGGCAATTGTAGGAGGTCACCCACGCCCTGCGCGTAAGAGAAGATGACATCCACCACTGCGCCAAGGTCATGCTTCTGAACAAACTCACCAAAGGGTAGCGTTAGGTCTTCAGGGACTGGGTCCGGTAAGTCGAATCCAACGGCAAGATAGGGGTACTTCAGTAGTTGCGCCGCATACCGGGATAGGGCGTCGGAAACGTTACCCTGCGAAGCATCAACAGGTGTCCCGGACCGGAAATCGATGCGCTGTGGCTCTCCACCAGACGGGATCACGGTCGTTAAGGGGATCCCGAAATGGTTGAAGTAGTCTTGAACGACAGTCAAGTTTTCGTAGAAGATTACGCCGAAGTCGACGTGCATGCCAGTGGCTGAGTCGAAGTAGGTGTCGGTATGGCCGCCCAGCCTACCACTTTTCTCGATAACGGCAACAGTTCGATTCCTCTCGCGCAGGTTAACGGCCGCGTATGTGCCTGCCGAGCCACCGCCAATAACAGTCACATCGCGAGTGATGACCTGGGCAGGGCTCAGGCTGAGGCAGGCTAGAAGTGAAACCACGGTACCAACGCGCATGATGATGTACCGTAAACAATATACAAGGGCCGAAATAAATGAAAGGGTATATCTCGAAGGAAATCCACTTATTTATAATGTTGAACAATCACAGTGGGTGCACCCTGTACGACTCGCCCGTTTGACAGTCCGGGGAATTTTGGTAAGCATGGTTGTCTGACATTCGTTTGCTGACACCGAAAATAACCGGCATTACTACAAACCAACACCAACTATTGGTTTCCTGGTAATTGTTGGTGAGGGTTCACCGATTAGACCAATGACAGTGAGTCGAGCATTGGATATGTGGCCGTAGACATGCTTTGCTACTGCAACTGTGACTGTGACTCCATGGCAGTGAGATTGCAAAAGATGTATACCCCGGAACCGGCGATTTCGGACATGAGCATCCTAGAGCGCAACACCCGACCTGAAAGACAAGCTGCAAACGTCGAAGCTCGAGACTATCATGGTCGACAGGATGAAAATAAACGATCAGAATTGAATGCCACTTCACATTCCAACGACGTGCTCAGTCGAGTAGTCCAATTACATCTGACATTTGTAGATGGCCTGGGAGCAAGTAGGGTAGGCTGAAAAACAACAGAAATAGGGTAGATAAGCACGCTAAACAGAAACGTCGAAAAGACAACCACATCTTGTATCATACTGCTAGATGTTAGGGCCGAAATACTTCATCGCTCTTTCCTGTTCGTTTATGTCCTCTTGTCCTTTACTTGCCAATGGGATAGAGGTGCTATTAGCGCTGTGCCGTCAAGATCATGGTAGTAAAGCCGCTACAAGACTCTTGCAGCGTCCCACTTAACGCCATGAAGTGCCTATGCCAGATCAAATGCACGTCCTCTACTAGCTTCCTTCGCGAGATCTTCTCAGAAGAGATAATTACTTCCAGTAGGAGCTTGATTCCTGTAGCGAAGTTCCGGCTCACTGCATACAACAGTGAGGCTTCATTGTATTTAGTGAGATGGAAAGGATCTGCGCCTCTCCCTAGGAGTAATTTCAGGCTGTATGCATCGCATCCCGTTCTAGGATGGGGAACCATATATTCGTCGTGTAACTGGTTCTCCTATTAATCTGAACGTCTATACTGAATAGTATGTCGAGTATACTTTCAGTTTCACTCAGGGGAGGGTGCTTTAAAGGCATGATAAATGATGTGCTGGCTTCCATCATGCTGATGTGAGCGGTATAACTCAGAATAAGAGAGGCACCATCCATTCTCAAGCAGGATTTTGAGGGCAAGGGCATTGTGCCTCTAATGCCAGCTTTATCGCTTTTGTTGGATTATAGTACTTTTATTGACCAGGGACAATTCCACGCTGGAAAAGCAACGCAAGCATGCTGAATGTGTCCCATGCCGCAGCAGTCTCTAGGACTTTGCGCTCATCTTCTGGTTTTACTCGTCAATCCAACACCATCTCAGGCACCACTGGATTATTGCGGATAATTGTCCCTCAAAAGAGTCTCCATCTTTATCGACCCGGATATTAGTGTCGTGTTCAAGTAGAAATTTGAACATAGACTCATTGGCCGCGGTAGAAGACAAGATATCAATTCTCATTATCGGATCGCCAGTGATTCATTTCTACCCCCCTTGCCAATAATAACTTGACAATTTACATTTGCCTTGCGTGAACGGCTGTTAGATATGGATACATGAGGGCAGCACCATGATTCAACAGCATTTCTAACACTATCACATGTTCAAATGTAGCTGCCCACACACTAGCCCTGCAGCCATCCTCGAATTTCCAATTAAGGTCACCAAAAGTCTTGATAGTTGCATCCTAATCACAGCCATGTTTGAACAACCGCTCTACAAGTGCCTCGGAGTCAGAGGCAGCTGCGGCGCATATCAACATAGCTTGTCCATCATACTCCGTTGGGAGCGTGGTGAGATCCATGAAACCCAGCAAGTCTGGCAGTTTCTATGCACTCATCACCCATGGCTTTGCGGCGTGGGAGTATGGTGATTGTCTCGTCTCCAATGAGAAAACAAACGGCATTGATTTGGCTTTTTTCAGCAGCAGATAAATGGCCGTTTTCACCGCGTTCCCCCTTACGTTAGAATCGTCGGTGTTCACGTTCAGCTCCGGTTCGAGCAAATATTGAAGTATAACCACCCAGCCGTGCTCGGCCGCGGGCAAAAATGAAGACATTTCCTTCTCGAACCTAGAATCGCAGCGCATCTCCACCAGGAAATTTGCCGTAGGGAGCGATCCAGCTGATACTATCGCGTCGGTAAGCAACTTATCGACACGCCGATATCCTCCAGTCGTTTCTTTTACAGGTAACAGATTTGCCACAGCAACATGGCCTCTTCGCATTACATGATAAAAGGTCGTTCGGGCTGGAGCTGAGAAGACGGATCTGGGCCGATTCTCTTATCCAGAAGCACGCGCACTATGGCTTCATGCCGCCTTTTACCGCTGATGACATTAGGCTTCTTTGCAATTTTTTTTTCTCTTTTCCGTGCTCTGCTGCCCATTTAGAATCGAAGCGGACATTGAACACGAAAAATAGTCGACATTGTAATGGTGGTAAACAAAACGGTTTAATAGGGCATAGAGGCGGCGGTTTACTTGGGAAAGCGCGCTGATATCCCAAGCGAGATTGAGTGACTTAGAAACTGACAAGAGGACTTCATTTGGAAGTGCTTAGAAGCCCATTGCGATTAGTGGTTACGTAGCATGTCGTCGGAGTGAACATGTTTCTTCGCTTATCTTATCTCGTGCATCTTGATAAGGATCGATCGGATAAATGGTTGACCCGAGTAGCGAGGTCAAGAGATTCTTATAGTCGATGTGTGCGCA
>JAOYNC020012152.1:0-16865 GCA_025802115.2 Bertia moriformis
ATTCTTGGCGACCCCGACGATCGTGCCTACGCCACACTCGTACTCTCTGCGGATCTCTTCGAACAACTCCACCTTTGATCTCCAATCCAACGAGGTCCTCCGTCGCAGGCTGTTGCCCGCATCAGAGTATCCGTTCGTTTAGAGGGTGGGCCAAAACAAAATGCCGAACTGGACGAGATTAGAGTACCGAAATCATCTGTCTCACCAAAAACGACTTTACGTCCATGTGGATAAGCAAAGCGGTTGTTTTTGGAGCAGTCCCACTATGCCTGCTTTCGTGCTGACTCTTCCGTCGGAGCAAAGGCGTCTGTGACATGTGGAGGAGCTTGACGAAGGGAAGCGGGGACTTCCACACCCGTGATCGTCCTACATCCAGATCATCACCCCTACGTAAGAATCGAGAATGTGAACGTAGCCGCTTACTAAAGTTTTCGCTAGGTCCTGATTTGCTATTGCTGCAAAAAGAATCTAGCGTCGATTGAGAGATCTGCTCTCCATAAGCTCTGCGTTCTATGCCGATCTCAAAGTGAAGTGTCGAAATGATCTCAACTAACTGGTGGCTTCTGCCAAGGAATACGGCCAGCCTTTTGAATGTGCAACATCAGGCGGGAGATTTGATTGCGATACTGTTTGGGTTCTGTAGCCGCTAAGTCGGTCTTCTCTTCAGGATCGGTCCGTAGGTTGTAAAGTCGCATCGGTTCGAGTGGATGGTTTTGCAAAATCTTCCAATCGCCCATTCGATGGGCGTAATAAGCCCTCCCTTGCGTGCGTACCCCTCCGTCGCGCCTGATCCAGATCAGCTCCCGTTCGGGAAGACGCTGTTGCGGATTCAGAAGGCACCTGGCAATCGAGTTTCCGTCCAAACCTCTACTAGGGAACACTCCTGCGAACTCGCAAAGCGTCGGTGTCAGGTCCATCGTCAGCGCTACCTCCGCCGATTGGGATCCAGGTGGTATCTTTCCCGGCCATGACGCACAAAAGGGAACACGGATGCCACCTTCATTCATATCCTCCTTAGCGCCAGTCCAGGGTCCACAGTCCGCTCCTACATTCCGCTGCCCGCCGTTATCGCTAGTGAAAATCACAAGCGTCTCCTCGGCTTGCCCGTTCCCTTTCAGCGTCTTTAAAATGCGCCCAACAGAATGGTCCAGATGTTCAATCAAGGCGACCATGGATGCTCGCTTGGCATTTAGATGCGGTGCGCGTTGCTTCACTCGATCGAGCCACTCCTGTGGCGGCTGAATGGGGACATGCGGCGCGTTATAGGGAAGATAGAGGAAGAACCTTTGACTGCTGCTCTTGCGTTGATTCAAGTACTCGATCGACCAATTCGTAAACAGATCGGTGGCATGGCCTGTAGGCTCAATGGTCGCGTTATTGTGCCGCATGTAGTTGCGCCCATGGCGCAAGTGAGTATAGTAGTCCTCCATCATGTCGCCTAGAAAGCCGTGGAAGAAATCGAAGCCGCGCTCGTTGGGCAGATTCGGCGATTCGAGACCTAAGTTCCACTTGCCGACAATTGCCGAGTGATATCCTCCGGTCTTTAGCATCTTTGGCAGTAGAGTGGCATTCTCGGAGAGATAGCCCCAGTTATCCTCCGGATGAGTCCTAACCAGGCCCGGTACGCCTACTAAGTCTGGATACTGCCCCGACAGCAGTGCGGCACGTGTTGGAGAACAGACCGGCGAATTCGCATAAAAGTTGTCCAAACGCATCCCGGACGCCACCAACGAATCGATGTTCGGTGTCTCAAGATCCTTGGCGCCGAAACTCGACAGATCACCGAACCCGAGATCATCCGCAAGGATGAGAACAATGTTTGGTGCTGTTGACGATGCAGCGCTGGTGACGCCTGCTGCCAGCGAGGTCGCGGTTGCCGCCTGAAGCATGGCGCGTCGTGAAAGTTTCGATTGGGGTGTTTCCATGCGTCAACTCAAGGGCTCAGTCTTCCGGCACTGCGAACTGGTCCCCTGTATCAGCAACCCATTGCTTCAGCCGACTCGTTAGTTTCTTGCGCTCCGGCCGATAACGGTTGTTTTGTGCCAGATTCGACTCTTCGTACGGGTCCTCATTGAGGTTGAACATCAGCCAGGACCGGTCGGGAAAGCAGACGTATTTCCATCCGTCTATCGTCACAACTCCTCGGTACGGCGTGTTGATGCTGTCGGGATGCCCAGTGGGCACCACATTCTGCAGATATGCGGAATCTGGTTTGACACTCTTCACCGGCTTGGGGATGCGGCAATCGGAAAAATCAGTGCCGGTCATCCACTTCGGCTTTGGAATATGACACAGGCCCAATGTCGTTGGTGCAATGTCAACGTGGTTAGCAAGGACCGGTAACGATCCTGTCTTCCAGCCGTTATAGGTCGCCTGCCCCCCCGACAAGATCATCGGAGTGCGAATGGATTCCTCGTAGGGATTGGTTTTCAGATACAGGCCATGCGATCCGTGCATGTCGCCGTGATCGGCAAAGAAGAAAATGTGTGTATTCCACAACTGGTCCGTCTGCTCCAGCACGTTCATTACACGGCCATAGTTCCAATCCAGGTTCTCGATCATTGCGTAGTAACCCGCGAGGTCCACCGCGGCCTTCTGTCGAACATCTCCAGAATGTGCCACATTTGCACGAAACTGCATCTTTTCAGGATTGTAGTTCTCCATGAACCGCGCAGGCGCCACGTAAGGATTGTGCGGCGGCTGCACGCTCAAAGCGGCAAAGAAAGGTGCGCCCTTGCCTGCGCTCTTGGCCTCGGCCTGTGTCTTGACGTAATCGATCAGTAGATTAGTAAGTTCATCGGTTTCGTATCCCGGTAGTCGATAGTGGAATGCGTCTTTTCCTGCCCCCCCGTGTACCCAGCAGTCCCACTGGCTGTTGTTGTTTTCATACCCAACCCACTTCTTGAATCCGCCTCGCCGCGTCGGGTCAGTGATGAAGAACGCGGCACGGCCATCACGTTCGTGCCAACCGCCGAGATGCCATTTGCCGAAGTATGCCGTTTCGTACCCGTTCTCGTTGAAAACATCGGCGATGGTTCTTTGGCCGGCTGGCAACGGGTACTCATGCCCCGGAACGCACTTATTGGGATAGAGGCTGGTGAGCAGTGATCCACGGAATGGACAGCATAACGGAAAGCCGGAGAGATTTTGGCTGAGAGTGATCCCATTGACAGCAGCCCGATCCAGGTTTGGGGTACGCGCATTTGGATCGCCATTTGATGACAGCGCCTGAGCCCGAAACTGATCCCCAAAAATCCAGATGACGTTGGGCCGTTCCGGTATCGGAGTCTCGGGAACAAGGTGTCCGGCTGGCGGAGCAGTGCTTTGCCCGCCACGCGCCGCCAGCGCTGAACCAAGGGCGGTAGAAAGAAATTGTCGGCGAAGCATAAATGATGCCGTGAAGTACTCTTTAGAACAACAGTTTTAAAGCAAGCTGCACCACACGCGGCTGGTTAGCCTGTGAGCTGACAACTCCAAAGGTTGTGGATCCATAACTCCCATTCGGCGGTGCAAAGACAGGGGTGTTTGTCAGATTGAAAGCCTCCGCACGAAACTGCAGCCGAAGCCGCTCCACCAGGGTCGTGTCTTTCATCAAAGTAAGGTCAATATTGTGTGTCTTGTCGCTCCGCAAGCTGTTGAAGGTCCGCGGCGCATTGCCAAATGTGTAAGCGGCCGGCGTACTAAAAACTGAGGCATCGATCCACTGATTCAGCGTCGGCGCGCTGAACGCAGGATTCTGGCCGTTCCAGTTCGGCCTCTGTCCTCCGCCCTGCGAAAATGTGCCGTTGGTTGCCGATGTTATGCCCAGGGGGCTGCCACTGTAGAACGACCCGATAATGCCGATCTGCCAACCGCCTAAGAGGTGCCCGAGGAATCCGTTCTGACGAGAAAAGAACGGAAGGCTATAGACCGCGTTCGCAATCAGTCGGTGTGTTTGGTCCAGTGTCGACGGACTCCACTCCGCCGCCAGATTATTCCAGTTCTGAATCGCGCCACCTCCTAGAGTCTCCCCAGAGAACGCACCTGCGCCGATGTCCATCATCTTGGAATAGGTGTAGGCCGTTAGAAGAGTCAGGTTCTTGCTGTAACGCTTCTCTACTTTCACTTGCAGGGCATGGTAACTGGAAGACGCCATGTTTGCCACCGTTGAAGTCATGCTCGTGAACTGCGGATAAGGGCGAAGCAGTTGGGCGCGCGCCACGGTTGGCCCAGATAAGGCTCCAGTCGTAATCACGCGATAAAAAGGGTTAGGCACTAGCGTCCGCAAAGCACCCCCGAGCGCCAACGCGGAATCGGGTAGCTGATTTTGCTCGGGACTGAGCTGCAGCTTCAATCCACGGGTTCCGACGTAGGATACATCTAGCAACACTGCTAGCGGCAGTTCTCGTTGGACACTGAAATTCCACTGGCCTGTATAAGGAGTTGTGTTGGCGCGATTGTAGAAAGTGATGTCCTGCCCAAGCAGTGTTGCTGGCCCGAGGGAACTCCCGGTGGCCGCATTCAAGCCAGTTGGATATGGATTACTCAAGGTGGTGATCGGCGTAACGCCATCCAAACTGCTTACTAACGAAGTTGCTGCTGTAAATCCGCTGATTCCGAACTGGCTACCTTGCGCTCCAAAGCCCCAATTGGTCCCATAGAACAACCCAGCCCCCGAGCGTATTACGGTCTTCGGGTCGACATGCCATGAGAAGCCGATGCGCGGAGCGACGTTGTTCGTATCTAGATTGGCTTGGTATCTTGAGAGCCCGCCTGTATTAACGAAGCTGAGGCCCCCACGCAGATTGAGCCCCGGTACCTGAACTGGCGAAGGGACCGAGTAATCGAAATTTGTCAGCCGGTTGTAGCGTTCCGTGCGCGGAGTTTCTACGTCGTAACGAATGCCCAGATTCAGTGTAAAGTTCTTTGACACTTTCCAGTCGTCCTGCAGAAAGGCCGAGTAGTATTTGGTTTCCATCGCCAAAGCTGGCGACGGATTGACCGATCCGCTGGGCAGCCCCAGAAGAAAAGACGCTAATGCAACACCGGCCGTATTGCTGGCCTGCGCGGCATTCGGGCCTTGCGTGAATGCACTCGAAAAACTAAAGTCGTTACTCGCGTCGTTGGTCTGCAAAGTGTTGAACTGGATAACGCGAAACTCCCCTCCAACCTTAACCGTATGTTGATTCAAAGTTTTTGTTACGGCACCTTGCAACGTGTAGTTGTTCATCCCAAAATTAATGATTCCGGTACTTCCCAAGGCGCCCGCACGGGCGTTATTGCTGATTGAACTGCTCACGCTGAGGCCCGTGATGTCTATCGCTGGGAATGCCTGCGGCGTGCCAATCTGGGCCGCTAGGCCGGCAGGGAATCCTAGTTGGCTAATATCGAATCCATTGCTGGGCGGCACGCGCGTATTCGACAGGCGCGAAAACGACGCCCGTAAGGTGCTGATGAGAGTAGGCGTGAATACATGAGACAGCTCAGCCACATTGTTATATCGAATGAACTCCTGTGGGCCGAAACCGGGAGCGCCTACGTTCTGTGATCCATACGGTAGTGCCCTCAACCAGGGAGTGTCGTCATACGACGAGCGCACGAACATTCGTGTATCTGCTGTGAAGTTGTGATCGACCCGTGCGCTGAAGGTATTCTTCTGGATATTGTTGCTGTCATTCCGAACATAGTTGTTGGCGCCTGTGAACTGCGCTCCGGCGGTATTCGGCGCTGGCCAATAACGAAGAAGATTCGCCGCAACCGGATTAATTCGATTGCTAGGAATCACGTTACCGGGAAAGGCGGTTCTGGTGTATGCTCCTGAAGCATTTTGCGTCGTTGTTGCTGGATCGTAGATAGTTACTATTTGGCCGGCGGCGTTTCTTGCCTGGCTAAAGTCTCCCGTCAGTTGACGCGGGTCAGGAACAGTCGCCGTATAGGTCACGCCCTGAACAAAGCGCACAATTTCGGTGCTGACAAAGAAAAAAGTCTTGTCCCGGCCGTTATACAGGTGCGGCAAAACAATAGGGCCGCCTAGCACGCCACCGAATTGGTTGAACTTGAATGGAGCAACCGCTCTGCCCGCTCTGTTCGCAAAGAAGTCATTACTGTTTAACTTGTCATTGCGTAAGAACTCATACAGGTCACCGTGCAATTGATTTGTGCCCGCTTTAGTCACGACGTTGAAGACTCCACCCGCAGAGCGCCCATATTCGGCGTTAAAGTTGTTTGTCTCTACGCGAAACTCCTGCACTGAGTCGGCATTGGGGTAGATAATAGGTTGGTTCTGCGCCGCCGCCGTATTTGGTGCCCCATCCAATAAGAATTCGTTCCCATTACCCGGAGCGCCATTGATCGAAACCGATGAAGTGCTGATCTGGTCCACCGGCAAGTCATTCATACCCCTCGAGATCCGAACGCCGGGCACTAAGCCGCCAAGAGAGTAGGCGTTCCGCCCCAGCATTGGCAGGTTCACAATCTGCTTACCCTGTATCGTCTGTCCAATCGAGTGTGATTCGGTGTCGAGCAGAGGCGCTTGGGCTGTCACCACCACCTGCTCCGTGATCGATCCCAACTCAACCGTAAAATCAAGTCGCAAGTCCTGGTCTACCTGCAATTGAACACCTTCTCGTGTTATCGGTTTAAATCCGGAACTTTGCACACTCACTGCATAGGCGCCTGGAGACAAAGCGGGGAGAGTGTAGTAACCATCCGCGCTCGTCGTTGTTGTCCGCTCCTGATTCGTGCTCGTCTCAACAGCCTTCACTGCCGCATTGGAAATGGGCGCGCTAGAGGGATCGTTTACCAACCCGGTAATCCTTCCAGTCTGAGCATTCAGTAAACCCGCACCTGCCAGCACTGCAAGGAGTCCGTGCCGGAACAATCGCCGCCACTTCCAATTGGTCCCATTCATGTTCGTTCAACTTATCTTTCCAGCAAACACCAAGCAACGTTTTACCCGTTACTTGAGTGTCCATCAGGTAACTGGAATACCGTTACACAAGGGCTTAACGCCACGTTATGACAGCGTTACAGCGTGATATACTCCGCCAAGGTTCGATCCGAATTGCTCACGACCGCTCCGTCTCTCTCCCAGCTTTCCGAGAAGGAGAGCCAACTCTTGAAGGCACATCTGGAAGAGTTGCTTGGGGACAGTGCGTTTGCCAATAGCCGGCGCAGCCGCGAGTTTCTACGGTATGTCGTCGAGGAAGTCTTGGCCGGACGAGGCTCCAGTATCAAGGAGCGCAATATTGCCGTAGAGGTTTTCGGGAAGGGACAAGATTTTGATTCCCAGGTTCAATCGATCGTGCGCGTCAAGGCCGTCGAAGTTCGACGTCGCCTGGCTGAGGCATACCTTCGCGTGTCCACCGAATCCGTATGTATCGAGATGCCCGTGGGGACGTATCAACCGCTCATCCAGTTCGGCCGCAATAAGTCAATTCCATCTCCGTCGTCCATCTTGCCAGCCTCGTATCTTCCGTACTATGTGCGGTGGAAAAATTGGCTTTGGATTCCTATCGCTGTTACCATGTTCGCACTGCTCTTTTTGCAGTTCGATCGTCCGAAATCGAGCACGCCATTTGACGAACTCTGGCAACCCTTTGTCGATGGCGAACGCCCGGTGTTAATATCTCTCCCGGTGCCACCGGTTTTAACCTTAAAGAGAGGAGTGGAGCTACCAGCGGCCATCCCCGGCGCTGTGATTCCTCTTTCCGCCTTGTCGTTGACGGAGAGCGGATTTGTCGGCGTCGGCGCAGCGGCCGGTGCGGCACGGTTTGGGGAGCAACTTGCCTTGCGTCATCATCCGTTTCTCATCAAGTTTGGAAGCGACGTTTCCTTCGCCGATCTGCGTCAGGGGCCAGCCATCCTGCTGGGTGCCCTGACATCCCGTCTCACTGTCGAGATGATGCGCACCCTGCCACTTCGTTTCGATGAAGAGCATCCCGGACGGATCATCGATTCTGCCAATCCTGCCCGTTCTTGGACGAAGCCTGTGATTGTCGACCAAAGCTCCCACGTCGGCTTTGCTCTTATTAGCCGGCTCCTCAACTCTGAGTCGGGTAACGCGCTCCTCTTGGTTGCAGGCGTTGGAGCGTTCGACACTCAGTCTGCCGTCGACTTCCTTACTCACAAAGACTTTGTCGTTCAATTTGCAAACCATGCGCAACGCTGGCCCACAAAGAACTTCGAGATTCTCCTCGGTACGGCCATTCACGATCACACCCCAGGCCGCTCGACGGTCATAACCACTCGCCTTTGGTGATGTACTTACTAAAGGGCCGGACTTGATCCCAAACCTGCTTGCAGGCTTAGACTGCGACAGATTAATGACAACTTCGCTTTTTGCAAGTTAATCTTCTGCCCTTCCTGATTGGCACGAACTGCAAACGGCGTATTAACAAGGCCGTCAATGATCATTCCAGTATGGAGCCGCAACGCGACACATGAATAAATTCGTCGCCGACTACGCGGTCCATTGAAATTGCCCACAGCGATCTTTATCGCGCGGGAAATATCTGTACTCCATCAGGCGCGGCAAGTATCAGCCGAGGGTTCTCCAATAGCCACTTCGAATTGGATTCGATGCTCTTAACCTTGTTCATCCACTTCTTTGACGGATTTTCCATCCGCGGTTTTCCACGCTATGAGTTCATTCGCACTTCCACCGTGTATGAAGGCCGCTGTAGCAGATGAACTAGAGAATTCAGCATGTTTTGAAAAAGCTAGAAGGCCATCTTTAGAAACGAGCGTTCCATCTGCGATAAGTCGTCTGGGCTAGGCTACCACGTAGGAGTAAGTGTCTGCCGACGGACGATGGTGCATCACTAAGGGCGAACCCTGGAACACTACGAAACCGTTCGGGGTGCGCTGGACTCGTGCTACGGCGCCCTTGTTGCGACAGAAAAGTATTCCAAAAGGATGGACTTTTGCGTCTTATTTTGCGATCGGGGAAAGGAGGTCCGATTCGGGATAAGAAGACCTCCATGTCCTCACGGTCCGATTCCGGCAACTTGGAGCCGCCTGCTTGATTCTGTTCAAGCGTCATTTATCAATTTACGACGCCTCGGTGAGTAACCGACTCTCAAGGTATCTTACATGCACTTTCGTGAGGTTCTAATCCTTGCTGACAAAGACGATAGCTGACACCCAGAACTCCTTCGTCTTATGTTGCCTGAGGCGGTCGCGCACAACTTCAGCCTCGCCAATATACGCGCGGGATACGTTTGTTGAATGATCGGTGCCAACAAGATGTTGACACCAGCCTTTTCAAGCTCCTCGCGAGCAGCAGTCCCTCCAGTTCGGTGCGAGGCGCAACGAAAACTTGCCCGCCTGATTTGAGATCTCGGCCGTGCCCAGGCTTTTAGCGTCTCCATAACGGAGGAAGAGTTTTATAGTCGCCGACGTCATCTGGCTCAGAAAGTTTGGGTATGGGCAGGGCTACGAGACGTAAGAAACACGGTGTGGTACTTGCCATCACCATGTTCGCACCGCAGTGTTCTTTGGTTCGAGTTCGAATAGGTACGATGGGTCTGAGTAGTTTTGCCGGGCGCTGCACAGAAAGACGTTGCTTTGCGATACAACGTCGAAATACATACCCGTGATCGCGAGAGACTCGTTGCAAATGGCACAGCATTAAGCGGCCGACCACTTGGCCGTAAAACGCGCTTTCTGTGGATGTGACTTGCGCCGCAGTCCACAAGTCTGGTTCGAGGACGCGAAGGCTGTTTATTAGCCCATCTCGTAAACAATTTTTGAGAGCTGGACATCGGTATGCGCCCCAGTATCGTATGAGACGATCACGTAGATACGAGACCGATGGTGAAGATTCCGAAGAGTTCCGAAGTCTTGAGGATACTTTTCCTCTGCCTCAACTCAGCCTCATTGGTCTCTGCGCAGCAGTCACTGAGCCCACCTCGCGCAATCGCTCCACCTGAGATTGCCGAGAGATACACCCAAACAGCAATACTGATCCGACAAACAACTGTGAACGCAAAGGAAGATCCTCGCGTGCAGGAGATCCGGGCTGACATGGTTCAAGTGTCGAGTGGCGTCGACGAATTTACACAGTTTACGGCAACCCAGGGCGCATTGAGCGAGATCTCAGGGCGCGATATCGAACTATTGCAAACCTGGAGAGCAGCTGCCGATCGTCTGACACAGTGGGCCAACTACCTGCACCACCGTTCCGAGGATCTGGAACGCGATCGAGTCGCTCTTGCCGGAGCTAGCGACGTTTGGTCCATGACTCTGCAGTCGGCGGCGACGAACGACTTGCCGGTTGAGGTGCAAACGCGTGTTTCGAACCTGGCGGGTTCCTTGCGTACCGCTCAACAGGCAACCGCCGCGCGTCGAAGCGCTGTACTTGCGTTGCAATCGCAACTTGCCGAACAGCGATTCAAGACCGACAGCATCATCGATGAGTTAGTGAGCGCTACCAGAAAGCAGCAACGAGCTCTCCTCAGTCCTGACAGCACAACCATTTGGGAGGATATTGTATCCGGGCACCAGAACAGAATGGAGGCACCTTCCTTTGAGCTTTCGTCAAAAGCCCGAGAGCTGCTTCGTCAATACCTGATCCACCTTCTCGTTTTGCTGAGTCTGTTCCTGACGATGGTGACGATTCTTTGGCTACTTCTCAGGCGCCTAAAATCAAGAGCCAATCAGTGGATGGTAAGCGAAGACTCGAAGATTCACACGCTCGGCTTTGTTGTGACGCGCCCCGTCTCTTCCGCGGTCTTCCTGGCTGTAACAGTAGAGATTTTGCTAGTGCGAGACACGGCCCCGTTCATGGTTGGTGCTGCGATAGTCGCCTTGCTAGTCCCTTCCTTGCGCATACTTCCCGAACTGACGGGCAAGGGCTTGACTCGAGCGTTTTATGTGCTTGCCATACTCCTTCTTGCCCTAGATCTCATGAAACTAGTCCATCGGAGTTCAGTCGCCTATCGACCTACATGGCTAGCATTTCAATTGGTTGTACTTCTGGCTTCATTCTGGATCTGGCGAGTTCTCCGAAAGCGAGCTACCAGTGGATCATGGCCGTTTCTAATGAGAGTCTTCACCGCTGTTTCCATATGGATTGCGGCTGGCGCTGTTCTGGCCAATGCGATCGGCATGGTGCGACTCAGTTTTCTGCTGACCCAGCTCGATCTGTATAGTTACTTTGCCGCACTTACTATTCGCGGAACGATCGTCATCTTGAGCGGACTCATTGTAGCGGCGCTCCGCGCTCCTAGATTAAGTATGGTGGAATTTGCCTACCATCATCGAGCGGAACTCGAACGGCAAGCAGTCAACATATTGAACATTGCCGGCATAGGAGCATTCATAGCTGGCGTGCTCTATTTGAGCACCCTGCTCGACCCCTTTCGGTCCAACATTTACTACGTTCTCAGCACGCGATTCTCAGTTGGTGCAATCTCCATCAGTCTTCAAAATCTTCTCGCCTTCGGCCTAACTGTCCTAAGCGCTTTAATTCTATCTAGCGCGTTCCGGATCGCTCTTGAACTATCGGCTTATCAGCATCTGAAGCTTTCAATCGGTCAGAAAGAGACATATTCTAAGCTGCTGCACTACCTGGTCTTATTCTTTGGTTTCCTGGTAGCTTTCGGAGCGGCGGGCGTAGAACTTTCCAAGATCGCCATACTCGCCGGAGGATTGAGCGTAGGTGTTGGTCTTGGGCTTCAGAACATCGTTAACAACTTTGTGTCTGGCTTCGTCTTGCTTTTCGAGAGACCCCTCCAAGTCGGCGATCTTGTTGCAGTGGGAACCGTTGAGGGAGAAGTGAAGAACATTGGCATTCGTGCTTCCACGATTCGCAACGGAGACGGAGCGGATGTGATCGTGCCAAACGCAAAATTGATCTCGGGCGAACTCACTAATTGGACACACATCAATTCCGTTCGACGAGTGAACATCACCATCACGACAGGCCTGGACATTCAGCCGGATCGCATTACGACTGTTCTGATTGAGGCCGCAAAGCAGCACGAACAGGTACTGTCGTCGCCAGCCCCCGTAGCCCTGCTTTCTGGCTTCAGTGGGAATTCACTGGAGTTCAGTCTTGGGTTTTGGTGCGATGTCAAACTCTGGAGCACTGTCAGTAGTGACATAAGGGCACACCTGGTCAATGCCTTTCAGCAAGCGGGCATCGCTGTTCCCTCGCTCCTGCAGAACCTACAGGTGAAGGTTGTGCAGTGAGACTGAAGGGAGTTGACTGCTACCTTGTGGCGAGCACAACTTCGATCATCGTGGCTGATTGTCTGGCTCGTAGGATCCATCTAGAATGACCTTTAAGGAGAGTTTTGATGTCAAGGTGCTTTGGCTTGTTTCTCCTCTTGTTGGGCTTGAACGTGTTAGCGAACCAAAGCGCATCACCACGCCTGATTAATGTTTATGTAGTGAACGGGGCCGACGGCTTCACGACGTCTGGCGGTGGTGACTCGTCGATGGATTTAACCAAGTCACTGCAGCACAAGAACAAGACTCTTCGTCTTGTGGACTCTGAGTCGAATGCTGATCTGGTGGTGAGGGTCACTTCGCGTAATGAGGTCAAGGAACTTGGCAGCGTGACTACCTACAGCAACAAAAGCGATGACGGAAAGCGGCAGTCGGCCACGACGATACCGACACAGAACGTTAGGCGGGTTGTACACGCCACCATAAAAGCCGGCGATTTTGAGACAGATCTTCAGGGTGAGAGCATTCTCTGGAGTGGAGCTGCGGACAACTTAGGCGGTCAGATCGACCACTGGATCAAGCAGAATTATGCCCGTCTCATCGAAAAGCGATTTCAGACCAATGGTGACAAAGAGAGAGCTCAAAAGGACGCTGTGCCGATCCAGCCCAGTGCGGCAACGGCAGAGACGGACAACGTTTCCATAGAACCAGGTATGACAACGAAGCAGGTTTCGGAGAAAATGGGTGAGCCGATCAAGAAGGTGAGCTTTGGTCCAAAGTCACTCTGGACCTATAAGGGTTGTCAAGTGGTGTTCGAGAACGACAAAGTGACGGATGTGAAGTTTTAATTGAACTCTCGTCCTCAGAGTAGAAATCAGATTGTGCAGCTCAGGACAGATGTTCTGAGGCAATGGACTTCGAGACCGATCATTCAGAAATTTCGTTTTGCTCTTCTGCTATGCACCACAAGCTTGCTTGCGCAGGATTCGGTGTTTAGTGCGATTCATGTTGATCGGAAGCCAGGAGAAGCGATCGGCCGAGCTGTGAGTGCAGTTTCGGGAAATAAGCCTCGTGTGATCGCAGCTCATGCATATCAGGCGCTTCCCGTCGATAATGGACAAAACGCACTGATCTTAATTACGATTCCCAAGAGAGGGGAAGGCGAAGCGCATCTTCTGTACATCGAAGGGAGCACTAATAAGCGCAGAGACTTGGGTTTTCTTCCGTTTCGCTCGGCGTCGGTACTTGAAATCAAATCGGGAGGCGGCAACACTGCCTACGTCCATACGGGAAGTGCCGACGGCAGTCCGGCGTTCGTTGTCGCAGATATGCTTGGAATTCGGGGACGTGCTTTTGGTGTGCTATCGGAGAGACCTACGCGCGATAGGATTTCTTACCACAACGCCCGTACGGGTCAAAACGTTGCAGCTTCGCTTGATAACTATCTTGCAAGCGATCTGGCCGGCATCTATCAGTCGCCCGAATCAGCGGTTCAACCGAAAGCCTATTTGCAGTTTTTACCCGACGGTACTCTCATTATTGAAGAACAAAATGAAACCGTCAAACGGGGTCATTGGTCGACGGACGGCGAGTTGATGAACTGCCGTTTGCCCGATGGGCAAGCCGTGAATTGGCGTCGCAGCGATCTGATGAAGCAGCCTGGCGTTCCGGCTTCCATCCGTCTCAGAGTTCGGCTTCTCTAATCATTAGCTTCGACGAAAGCCAAGAAAGGCGACACCGTTCCCTGTGTCTTGATTTCGCCAGCGATTGTAGATGGACATATTTATCTGCCGCAGGGTTCGCGGATAACTGGACAGATTACCGGAACTCATGGCGTAGGGATCGGGTTGAAACATGAGACCGCTGCACTCACGGGTGTATTCAACGAGGTTATACTACCCGATGGTTCTCATCTCGACCTCCACGCCCATCTCTATCAAGTGGACAATTCGCAGGAGAAGACCAGCCTGGGCAAAGTGCAGGGCGTACGCTCCACAGGAACACTGGGATATTCTGCCGAGGGAAAGATCGCGTCGGTCGCAAACTTCGATCCTGTCGCTTACCTGTTCACTACGGCCTCCGCGACGGCCGCTCTCGGTTTTGCAGAACCTGAAATCCTGTATTCCTCCGGCACTGAGTTGGTCGTCGAATTGGACGCGCCCCTAATTACTTGGCGCACTTTTGCTAGCACTACCCCTCCCACAACTTTTTCTCCGGCGGAAGAGGAAGAGCTCTCCCGCTTTGTGCGCAGCCTCTCTTGTCCGCACGAAAACAAAGACCGGTAACAAGGATTCAGATCTGACTAACCTGATCTTTATCGGTCGACAGGAAGGAATTCGACGCGCCTTCGCTGCCGCCGGGTGGATACCGGCCGATCAGCTCACCGCCAACACGACATTTCAAACCATACGAACGCTTGCTGGGAACGAAGTGTACAGGGAAGCTCCTATTTCCGAACTCACGCTTGATGAGCGCCCTCCGATTTTCACGCTAGCCAAAACCGCTAATACCTTTTCATCGCGCCATCATCTACGGGTTTTTGATCCGGGGCAAGAATTTGGGGGCAGCCCTACCTATACGTCCTCTTCGACCCAGGACATTGGTATCGGGTTTTCGCGCTCACATAAGACATTCATTCATCTCATCGATCAGTACATCGACAATGAGCGCACAAAGGTAGTCAATGATCTGGAGTTTACCGGCTGTGTCGCGGATCCGCATACGGTAACGCACGACAATGCGGTGCCTCCCAATCGCACGCAGCGCATCTTCCGCGACACTATTTTGACTTTGCGGAATGATATCCTCCGGGGCAATATTCCCTATCAGGCAGTTAGTGGCTCGCTGCAAGCACGCCGTTACTGGACTCATCGTAACGACTTAAAGACCGATGCTGGCAATTGGGTCAAAGCCGATCTTGGCGGCTTTTCCTATAAAGGTGTCAGCGACCGCTCCGAACTACAGCCATCCGTTAGCAGTGTCTCTGCGAACGAAACGAACTCTACCGACAAATCCGACTCACAAAGCCAATCTGTAGATCATCGCTGGGATCCGCCTCGGTATGAGATTGGTCTTCATGGAGGATACATGCGTTACGCGCACGACGTGACTTCTGGCATCGGAGTCTTACTCACGCCCACCTCCACAGGCACTCCCGCTGGTCTGTTTGTAATGGCGGGAGAATACCAGGGCAGCTGGACAGCCGGACTCTCACTGACCTTGAATAGGTGGCGTTGGATCTCTAGTGAATTCTCCTACTTCTACCAGCGCGGACAGTACCAATATGCACTGATAACGGCACTTACAAACAGCGCGCTTGCTTCCGGTTTTGAGCAGGATGTCGCGAATATGGCAACGCGTCAAGCGGAGCACAACTTGTTAGTTCACGCCCTGCCTCGCGAGTCTCGCTTTCGCCCTTATGTGGCCGTAGGGCCAGTTTTACAGTTGCTCTCCGTCACAACGGCAACACTGAAGAAGCCTTCTCCCGCCTTCCGGCTTGGCCTCACAAACGTGGGCATTCTTCGCTCAGTTTTCGATTTCGGCGGCACGCCACCTCTGGAAGGCGGCGGGGTCTTTCAATTGGGCTTTCAATACGGTGGCGGCATTAAGTATCGTGTACATCCCAAAATCACGGTTCAACTAGACTTCCGTGAGACGCTCTCCAAGAACCCCAACTTTCTCCGCAAGAGTTACACTCCCGAATACTTTCAGCTCACGGGCTTCGACACTACCTACGTTACGGTGCCCATTGACGGCCTCTTTCGCCAGCAACGCGCGACGGCCGGAATCGCATTCACGTTCTAGCGACTGTGTTATTTGTCCTGCTGGGAGGCTCTAGAGAAGAGCAGTCTCTCGAAGCCCAACCCTATGGCTCAATAAGTCTTCCCTTGGCGGCAACGGTTTACCAACGAGCCCAGACCTCAAGCCGAGTTTCTTGTTCTGATCGCCACGTCGCGGTTCAGAAGTCCGCTTCTGGGAGATTATCTGCGAGAGACGGCAATATGTTTACTGGCACTTCGTGCGCTCAGACCTATGGAATACTCTGCAATTTCCAAACCTATCCTATGTGACTCAGAGCGGTCGGCGATATCAGGAGTCAGGGTCGTACATAATCTCGTGAACCTCCTGTGCGCATCGGCAGCTCTTGGCAATACGAGCCGCCCATGCTAACGCTTCATCCCGCGTCGGCACCTCGATAATTGAAAACCTCCAACAACAGCCTTTGTCTCAGGCAACGGTCCTTCTGTATTGGTGCCGTCGGGCGCAACAATGGTCGCGGGCTGACGGAGAATGCCATCGCCGAAGATCCAGATACCCGCAGCCTTGGCCTCACGAACCACAGTGTGCGCAGCCTCACCAACCGCTGGCATATCATCTTCCGGGATGTGGTCCATGGACCAATCATCGAATGAAATCAGGTACCGAGGCATATCAAAGCTCCTCTTCCTAGGCAGCCAGCAACTGGCCTGCTTACAACGATTCTGGCCGTTCGTGAGACTAGCACGTCAGCATCAATCGCGTGTAGCGGTGAGTATAGAGGAATCTGCCAGGGCTGAATTGACAGCCTGTTCTTGCAAGGTCTAAACAAGACATCCCTAATGGCTCTGCCCTCGCGCCCGCAAGACCAGGGGCCTGCGGTTTTGGGTGAGCCCCCTTCCGCTTCGCTCCTTCCCCAAAAAGCTCCCGCTCCCCGATCTTGTCCGGTTGCTACC
>JAOYNC020012348.1:0-16128 GCA_025802115.2 Bertia moriformis
TGGGTGATGTTGTTCTGGTGGGCAGGGGTTGGCGTGGTCAATTCAACCATGAATTCGAGCCCGGTCACGACCGACTCGACACACTCGTCCAGCCGTTTGAGCCGCTCGACATGTTCGTCATGGATCTCACGCAGCGCTTGCCTATCTATACGCAGCTGTTGTAGATCAGGGGGTGATATCGAGATTGTCAGGATCGCGCTGAGCAGCTGGATGATCTCGAACAGGACGAGCTCGCTCGAGCTCGAGGCATCGGACCCGGCTGGCATAGCTCGCATCATGTCGTCGCTCAGACGGGCCAACGATTCGAGCAAGTTCGTCGTGTCTCTCGTGCTCGCTTCGACGGTTGGCTTGTATCCCACCGGCGCCTTCCAGCTCATCAAGTCGAAGTAGTGCTCAGTCAGACGAGACAGATTCATGCGATCACCCTGTCGGGAAAAAAGTCAGCACGAAAAAAAAGAAGCCGCAATCCCAAATGTGGATGAAGAGAGGCGGCTGAAGCTGGGAAGAGGCGGGAGAGCGGCAGGAGAGAAGAAACACCGCACCGTGGGGAAAGGGCTGAGGCCGATGATATCCCAAACGAGCTTTGCGTTCTGCGACTCCCACTGCGGAAATGACGCCCGGTCGACATAAGATGGAATATGAGTAACAGAATGGACGTTCACTGCAAGGCCCAACAATCAGTCAGATGACGAGACCGTGATGGGGCATCGGGCTGCTGGGGCTATCGGGGCTCCTGGTCGGCCTGTCCATACCTAGCCGAGGATCCCAGGACCTGGTCATAAGCATCTTGTACCCCGTCGCCCGCCGGGCCCGACTCTCCTCGACCGCCATCATGGTCCTGCCCAGACTCGTCCTCCGGTCATTCCACCACCGCGCTATCTCGCAGGCGGAGTTGTAGTTGTTGTGCACCAGCGCCTCCCAGATCATGTCCGGCACCGTCTCGTCGAGGAAGCAGCTGGTGTAGTGCTTGCCCGCGTCCACGAGCGGGCTGTGGGGTGCCAACAGCAGGGCTGGGCATATGGTTGACAGCCGGTCAAAAAAGAGAGGCCCTATCGACTCGATCGTCACCCGCTTCACCTCGAGCATCTGCCACGTCTCCCAAGCCCGATGGCCGCAGCCGACCATCATGTGGAGCCTGGAGAGGACGAGCAGGATGGGGCCGTGCTTGGGCGTCAGCTGCAGCTGCCGCTCCAGCACGCAGATCGCCTGGATGATCGAGAGGGTGTCGGTCGGAGGGCGTGGGTAGGCCCCGGCCACTTCCGAGTCGGATACCTGCATCCGGATCAGGCACAGAGCCACTACCAGGGCGAGATCGGCCATCCCAGCCTTGGCTTGATCCACCGATCTCCCCCTTTCCAACCCGGGTTCGGCCCTGAGGAGGGCTTTGTGCAGTCCGACTGCGTTCCCGGCGATGACCCGGAGGCAGTTGGCGCACGGGCGCTTATCCGAGACCTTGTCGCAGATCTGGCACCGCCAGTGCGGATCGAACCCGTCCTCCCCGCACTTCCGTAAGGACTTCCGGGAGGACGGGACCGGGCTCATGGTCTGAGGGCAGGTCGCGGCCAGGTATTGAAATTTGCAGGCCAGGGTGCCGAACAGGCCGCCGGACAGGCTGCTCGATCCCTCGAGAGCGCGCTGGGGTACGGCCACGTAGGCGAGGTGTTTCAGCCCGGTACTGTCGAGCCTGTCCGCCAGCCGTTTCATGTCATCAAAGCATGCCGGCAGCATTCCGTACCCGGAGACGTAGTACATGATCTGTGCAAGCCGGTCCGATGGCCCACGACCCTCAACATAGTCGAGGGAAAAAACGGGTAACGCCTGGACGGCTGCTTCGACCCTGGCCAGAAGAGCATTCCGCTTATGGAGGAGGCTGAGGCGGGGATTGGTCGAGTGGAACCCGGTGAGACTTGCTACCATATCGGCGCCGCTGCTGCAGGTTAGACCAATCCCGAATCCATACACAAGAGAGACAGGAGACATACTGATATATCCCTCCCTGGGAACAAGCCCATTTTATCATGTCCTGCCACGTCTTGTAATCCAGAGGACACCGGTCCGGGTTTTTGGAAATTTCGGCCATGATTTTGTAATCAACCGTGAACTTTTCCTCTGCAGAATAGGGTCCAATCTCCATTGACCGCTTCCAGGAGGACTGGTGGCCGGCGTCGTACAAATGGTTGGGGTGGAATTTTTTATGCATCAGCAGCCGACGGACCCCGTCGGTTGATGCCTGGTCCGATGCGACTCGGAAGAAAAGGAGCAGCTCCTCCTCACTCTTGATGGTATTGGGGCCCGGAGCCTGGCCGGGAGAAGTTGTGACTAGTTAGTAAACTGTGGCCAGAGTTGGCCAAAAGCTCGCCGTCCTCGGGCTGGGGGCGGGGGTGGGATTGGAAGTGAAAACCAACCGGGTCGGCCACTTTCTTGGCATACATCAGACACAGGTCTGATAAGGCCTTTTCGTTTTCCGACTTGACCATAGATTCCTATTTCATGGGCGCGAGCGCGCACCCGCCCTCAAGTCAGCCGGCCGGCAGGTCCAAGTCGGACCGGGTATATACGAGTACCTTCAGCATGGAGAGGGCGGCGATATTCCAGAACAAGTAAACGTTTCGTTTCTCGCCGGTCCGGGTTGGCCTCTGGAGCTCCTTGGCGAACCTGATCTGGATCATGGACACAATCTTGATACCGGCATGGTCCCATCCAGATACACGTCCACCCGGCCAGTCAGCAACAAACCGGGGCCGGGGGGGGGGGCGGCACCCACCTTCTGGAAGTTGACAAAGTCTCGGTGTTGCAGGCAGTTTATGAGCCGGCGATTGGAAAACTCGAGATTGAAGGTCGGCTCGTTCAGGCTCCGCTTGGCCATATTGACGCTCAGCTGGCCGACCGTCTCAACCCAACCCTGGTGCTGAAGGACATCCTGCACGCCCCACTGGATGATGGCGAGGCTCTCCTCGGTAGGAATGTATTCCCCCTCCCGCATTATGTCAAGCATGATCTCGACCGGATAGAACCAGTACCAGAGCGAGGATGCGAGCTTGTGCATTCCGGCGGCGTAGAGGTGCTGGTGGTCGGAGCTGGTAAGCGGATGCGGCAGCGGGGCCAAGGGAGAGGGTCAAGGGAGGGCTGGATGGGAGACCCGGGCAAGAATACATGGGCTAGTGCTTTCTGGTCCTTGCTGATGTTTGTATCAGCGAGCCGAATTTGCAGCTGGGCTGTCAGGCTGGCCCAGTCCTCGGCGATCCAGCTGTTCTGAATGCCCAGGTCGACGGACGCGGGGGGGGGTGGCTTTGTGACTCGGAACTCCATCGCGATGAGGGAGGATGGGTTGGATGGTCGGGCGGCCGAGATCAAATTCAAAAAGAATGATGGCCAGAACCGATTGATTCTGCCTCGTGGTGGAGGTGGTGGTGGTGGGTGATTTTTTTCCGCCTGGTGGTGGGTGGTAAGGTGGTGGGGTGGTATTGGTGGTGTGGTGGGGGTGGAGGGCCCGTGGCCCAAGCTCCTGCCACTGTTTCGCGGTGCCGCGGTGCCGCTGTGCCGCTGCCAGCAACTTCCCCCTGACGGCGAGATTGCAGGGTGGCGGGCTGGTCAGATGCTCAGCCACCGGCGGCTGCCAGGGCAGAAGCCAGCCGAATAGCCGGTCTCGGACTCCCCCTATCGATCCCTCACACACCGCCTCGCGAGGAGTCCAATGCGTGCATGCATGTGTGGATGGATGCGCGGCCGGGCGTGGCCCGGCCGACCGCCGCCACCGCAGAGCTAGCCAGTCAGCCAGCCCCCCCTCGGGCCAGCCTCACGCAGGCCGCCGGCCTCTATCAGCCATGACGGAAATCAGCCGTGACGGAAATGAATGTCAGGCCGGAACGCAAGAAAGGGGCGGAAATAAAATCCCTACACATGGCGACGATGACTGAGGGCCAGGATGGAGCCAGACGGATGTCTTGGCGGCATGGCAATAGCGCCATACCTCTGGGGAAGGGGCGAGCGCTGCGCCGGACCATAGTCCCCACGCCAAGAAAGCTTATGCTTCTTTCGCCCCCCCGACCTGGCTCCCGATCGCAACTCATGTTCTCTTGGCGATCGTCTATACACGACAGCATCGTGCCTGTCCAGATCGTCTCCATGCCAGTGGAAACATCGAGGTCGAACGCCAGTAGATTGAAAGATACGCGGCGTCTAGTCATTTCATTTCGTTACTCTTCCCCTCCCCTCCTCCCTTCTCCTTCCGCGCTACCAACCCGACGACAACCCGCGATGCTAAACCACCCCCCGGCTCAATCCCATCTCGGCCGTGATATATAAACCCTTGCCCAATATCCATCACCCCCCTCGTCTAGCAGCATCCCTCTTGGCACGAGAAGAGGCCGCAGCAGATGTCGCATCCGGCCTCCTCTCCGCCGCGCAGGCGCATGGTGGTGGTGGGCTGGGGCTCGATTACCTAGCACGCGCGAGAGAGCGGCCGGTCAGGGGGAGTCCGGCAAGAAGAGGGAAGCGATGAGAGAGCGAGAACTCACCGGCTGCTGGTTGACCGTGTCGTTGATGGTGGCGGTGGCCTCCATGGGAGTCTGCTGCTGGGGCTCCTGAGGGGCCATTTTCCGAACTGGCTGGGTGAAAAGAGATTGGGTCTTGGTTGTTTCTGGGGAGGAGGGAGCGTGTACGGCGGCGGGCTTGTCGAGAATTTCTGGGCGCGGTGTTCGGAATGGTGGGCAGGTGGTGTTTGAGTGAGAGCTGTAAAAAAAAGAAAGAGAGCAGGAAGGGAGGAGGAGAAAACCGAGCCGGTAGCCAGGCCTTAAGTACCCCGGGGAAGTGGCTCATGCCTGGCCAGCTTGCACCGCTCGGAAGACTCTGATTTGCCCGCGCCCGCGCCCGCCTTCCCTGATTCTGATTCTGTCTGATCTCTTCTTCCCTTCCCCGACCAGGGCCCCTCGCCGGCTACCCTGCTGCAGCAGACAAATGAGTGGCTGGGCCGGCGCTGTCATGGTGGCAGAACGTTACGTCACCCCGGCAGGGTTATACATGGATGGATCGGCCAGTCCGACAGGGCTCCCCTCACTCCCAGCGTGATTTCTCTGTTTTGACTCAAGCCAGTCACGCAGTCAGCTAGGTAGCCAGCCAGCCACTCACTCAGGCAGTGAGCCACTGGAATCGATTTGGCTTCGCGCCCCCGGCGGGCAGCGGAGGCGGCGAGTAAACATGAGCGGAGGAAATGTTTACGACCGCCACTTCCCCTATCCGCCGACGTGGCATGTCGCCCCAGGGTAGTAGGTAGGTATGAAGGTTGGTAGGTGAGCAGGCACCTGGCCGGACCACCCGTTCCGCGGCCGAGAGGGGGTGGGGGCGGGCGCGGTGGCTGTGCCGTGCCATGCAGCATTTGTTTCGTTTCTATCCCCGGCGCTGCGTTGTTTTCGAGGGAGCCGAGGTATCTGTGTAGCCCCCTTCCCCCCTCCGGGGCCGACTTGGCTTCCCCATTTTTCGCTAGGACGGAGTCCGCACGCTCCCCTCTCGCGGGGCATTCGGTAGACCGGCAGGCATGCAGACAGGCATGCGGGCAGGCAGGCCTAGCCGCAAGTGGGCGAGCATCTGGCTCATCACCCTGCCCCGGAATTGTGCCTTTCATTCTCTGTACCTGCATGTCTCTCTCCATACTGCCGAGGATCAGAAATAGGCCAGACCCGTGTGGGGGGGGTGGCCGTCTGACTCGCTCGAGGGGAGAGCCGAGCGACCGGGACACAGGTTAGCGGGCACGAGGTTGCTGGGAGCGTGCTGCGCTGCGGCTTCATTCCGGCGGAAGAAACCGAGGACCGAGGCCAACACACAACATACAAGCACAAGACGGAAAAAGCCATGGCGGCGGCAGTTGAGAGAAGGGTGGCAGGATCGGTGAAATGAGCTGGAGGACAGGCAGGGCCCGAGACATGTCCAGGGGAGGAGAGGTACACCCGATCGACGCACAGTCGATGGAGGTACAGTCGATGGAAAAAAGCATGGTGGAACCCAAGACACAAGACAAAAGCCGCGAGAGGGGCGAGAAGGCTCGGAGGCCAAGCAGGGCCCGAAACGAGGACTGGTGCCGAGTGAGTCAAATAATGAAGAGAAATTTTGAAATTTTGAAAAAAGAAAAGAAGACGAGAGAAACAGGTACACTGGTCAGCGGTTTGGTCAGCGGTTGAGCTTGACAACCGAGCTATCACTGATCCCTGATGACGAGTGGGGGCCGACAATCACTGAGGCATCTCCCATCTCGGGCGATTACTAACTAGGAAGGGGCAAGGGCCCGTTGATTAAATAGGCACTCCACTACCAGACCCTAAAACTACTCACGGACCTGATCCTTTCCACCCCCATTATTCCGGCCCCCTCCCTCCACCCTTCTCCCATCTAGGTACGGCGAATACTGCTCACAACCTCCTTAGAGCAGCGTATACTCGGGGGCTCCGGCTCCCGCGCCCGCTCCCGTTCCAGCTCCCGCCTGGCCGGCTCCGCGGTTGGCGCCGGTCAGACCGTTGTTACCCTGCCCGAGACCCTGGCCGTCACCCTGGCCGTTGCCCTGGCCGTAGCCGAGCGGCTGCGCGACCGGGTGCGGCTTGCGCTCGATCTTGGGCGTGGCCGGCACGTCGGTGCTCTTCGGGGCCGACCCGATCGAGAACACCCGGCTCTCCCACTTGTCGCCCTCGCGGGCCATCTGCCGGTACTCGGTCGCCTTGGTGGAGATTCCGCCCGGAAGCTTCACGTCCGGGAAGATGCTCTCCTCGCGGGTAATGGCCACGTTGACGCGCTTGTCCGAGACCGCCTCCTGGGCCTTGGCCTTGTTGGCCGCGAGCCGGTCCTGCAGCGCCTTGGTGTAGCGCGCGTACACGGTGGGGGCCTGGGCCGGGTCCTCCTGCACCTGCTTCGCCGCCATGTCGGCGTCCTGCTTGACCTGGTACATCAGCTCGTCCAGCTTGCTGGCCTGCTGCTTGAGGGCCTTGGACATGGCCGACTGTAGGGCGGGCCGCAGGCCTTGGATCACCAGCGGCTTGAGGAGAGAGAGCAGCAGCTTGTGCTTGGACTGGACAAACTTGACCTGGAGGTGCTTGAGGTCGACCTCGACCTTGTCGACCTTGAAGAACTTCTGCGAGTCGCCCTTAGTCTTGTCGGCCGAGGACATGCGGATGTGGAAGCTGAGGCCGTCGCCGGGCAACAGGATGTTGGCCACGCCCTGGTCGGTGATGGCGGGGAAGCCCTTCTTGCGCTTGATGTAGTAGCTGACGTCGCGCAGGTCCATCTGCACGCCGCGGACCTTGATGTCGAACGTCTGCCGGTGCGAGCTGCCGGCGGTCTTGCGGCCCAGCGTGAAGTAGTTCTCGCTGTAGATCTCGGCCACGTTGGGCATGAAGTTGTCGCTCTCGATCACCAGGTTCTCGACCACGGCATCGACCATGCTGTCGCTGTACTCGATCCGCGGGATCGGCACGTACGCGATGCCGGCCAGGGCGGCCGGCAGGATCACGTCGACCAGGTCCTTGATCAGGTGGGGCTTGAACTCGACGTTGCCGGCCTGGTCGTGGCCCAGGTCGGAGAAGAGCTTCTCGATCGACTGGCGGAGCGCCTGGTTCTGCGGGTCCTGGTCGAACTGGCCGGCGAGGAAGCGGACCTCGTCGAGGACCCGATCCGTGTGGCTGCGGTACTTCTCCCGGAGCAGGTAGCGGCCCCGGTCGTGCAGGGCGTCCCACTCCTGGGTCGAGCTGTCATCCAGGATGTAGCCCTGCTCCAGCAGGCAGCGGCGGACGTACCGGTCCAGGGCCAGGAACCAGTCCCGCAGCTCTTCGTCCTGGTCCGTGTCCTTGTAGATCTGGCCGATGGAGGCCCACAGGTCGTCGGTCGAGGTGCCGTTGGCGGATCGCTCGATCAGGGTCTTGAGGTCGGCCTCGGCCTGGCCGAAGCTGGAGCGGGTGCCCTTGGCCGTCTTGGACGACTCCTTGGCCAGCGTCCTTCCGTGGCGGCCGTACTGCTCGGCCAGGTCGAGCAGGGTCTGGATGGCCCTAGCATAGTCCGGATGCTGCTGGCACTCGAGCACCATTTTCTGCAGTCGATGCCGGTCAGCCCTTGTCCCTCTGGAAGAGGTGGTGGTGCATCATCATCATCATTGCTCACCTTCAGACGCCAGATGGACTGGTCCCGGCGCTCCTGCGGCATCTTCTTCTGCAGATACTCGCGGGCCCTCCGCTTGTACTCCTCGTTGCGGGCCCGGAGCTTCTCCTTGGCGTCGTCATCCATGTTGGCGTCCACCTTCTGGCGGGCGGCCGAGCCGGCGGCATCGACGGCCGCGCCGGTGTCGCCCGCGCCGGCTGCGGCTCCGACCACCTCCTGTGCGTCCGCCTTGGCGTTTCCTCCATACACCCTGCCGGCCTGCTTCTTCAGGTTGCCGACCGACAGGTCGGGCGCATCGTGCCAGGTGTTGTCATCGGCCGGCTGGTCGATCTGCGACAGCTGATCCTCCGACGGACGGACGCGGGTGGCCGCGTTGGTGGCCGCGTCGCCGATCATATCGCGGAAGAGGATGGTGGAATCCTCGACTGGGGGTGTCGTCACGGGCGCGCGTGCCCAAGTCTGTCAGCATTGGCCGGGCATGCCAGCCAGGCCAGCCAGGCCGTCCAGACCGAGCCGGTCGGGGAGGGGGGAAGGGGGGGCACGACGGGGTGGGCGGGCTACTCACGCAACTTGCGGAACTGGCCGTTAGTGATGAGCAGAGTGCCCAAGGTCCTCAGGCCTTCGAGAGCCTGGTTTCCGTCCTGCCGGGCCGAGTCGCGGTCGACCGGCTGGTTGACGCCGCTGACCGAGGCCGGGTCAAAGCCGCGAGTCTGATAGATGAAGTCCTGCAGCAGGTTGCCCTGGTTCTTGCACAGGATCACGTCCTTGAACCGGCGGACGACGTCGGCGACGTCGGCGACCAGCTGCTTGCCATCGGCCGAGAGAGCATCCGGCGGCTTGGACAGAGCGGTCGAGGCTATGAAGCTGTTGAGGGCAACGTCGACCTGGTCATTCTGTGGGAGGGGGCGGCCGTCAGCACCAGTCTGTCTACTTGCTGTCTACTCGCCCTCTGGACGAGAGAGCGAGAGGGAGGGAGAGAGGAGAAAGAGCCAAGTCACAGAGTGGTGGTGGTGGAAACTTACGGATGGGAGCTTGCCGCTCTGGAACCCGGCCACGATTCCGTAGAGCTGCAGCTTGCGGCTGATGTCGGCATCCTTCTCGGCCTGGTTGACGGGCCGGTTGACCGACATTTTGGACGTGTCTGATGGCTGATTGATCGAGACCGAAGGGGATCGAGCTGGGGGAATTGGGTATGCCTGGTCGACTCGGGCGATCAGGCGTAAGTATGGCGGGTTGGGGCTTGATGGGGATTGGTCGGGGCCTGATTGACTGATCAAAGGTCTGTTTTTTTTTCTTGTTCCAGAAACAAATCGTGCCGAGGGGTATCAAAACCAGAGAACAATGAGACGGAAAAAAAGAAAACAAGGGGAAAATAATCAAGGCGGACGGACGAGTGGGCAGATTCAGAACCTGGGAGACCAGACGACAAGAAGAGAGAGGAGGGGGAGGGGGCTGGGGAAGGTCGAGGTAGGCCGTTATTTAATGCGGTTGGTGGCCCTGGCACAGCTGCTCCAGAGCGGTTGCCGCGTGACGCAGACGCAGACCAGACGGGGAAGGGGGAAGGAGCGCCGTGGCCACAACACAACAGGCTGCCTGCTGCCTGCTACCTGACTAATTGCGTGGCAGGCGCAGAAAGAAGAAAGCGGCTGCAAAGGGCCAAGATGGGATGAGCTGCGACAGACTCGTTTACGTCATGATTTGATTACCGGGGGGAGCGAAGGACCCCCAGATCTCGGCCAGCTGCCCCTGCCGTCGCCAGCCAGGGCCAGAGGCTAATTTTTCGTGCGTCAAGGGATGGATGATGCGGTGGGGGAGCGTGGGAGCTCAAGAACCGGGAACCAGGTGGTCTCGCCAGATCGAGATGGCGTTGGCGGAGATCAAGGGAGTTCAGAGCTCGAGACCCATGGCGGCGCCGGCGCCGCTGGCCGCCACCGGCCACCATGTCTCACCAAGTTCCGGTCTGGCTAGCTGCACCGGGGTCACCAACTTCCCTGTTTCCGCCGAGACGAGCGAGGCGAGAGCCAAGACGAGCCAGTGTCTGGCGGTCGAGCTCCTCGGCCGGGCCAATATCCCTCGGGAAATTCAGATCCCTATTGTCCCGGTCAATCGCGATGTCATTGGGCGGAGGCTAGGCTCGGTGGTGGGTAGCTGCTAGCTGGCTAGCCAACCAGCTTCCGGTGCTTGCTGTTTGGCATGGGGAGGGGGAAGCAGCCGGCAACCGACGTCAGCGGGTCGGCCCCCAGCCGCAGAAGGAGCAGCAGCAGCAGCATCGTCGCATCGTCACATTGCATCTCGCACGCCCCAACCAACAACCCGCACAGCTCCTCCCGCCTCAGCTCCCACTCGGCCCGCCCCCCTTTCCTTCTCTTGGCAGTTTTAAACTAGGACAGGGCGAGCAGATGGCAATTCGCTTCGACTTGGCAGGATCCGAAACAATAATGTCAGGGAGAGACACTCCGAGAGGGGCCCGTTTGACTTGAGCTGCTTCTCCTCTTGCTCATGCACCCTGCCTACCCTACACCATGCACCATGCACTCCACACTGGAGAGCTCGGGCGATCCATGACGTCAGCAGCCACGCCGCTCGTACCCCATGCCATCACCAGCAAGCACCAGCACGCGAGTCAGACAATCATCGGGGTCATCTAGGGGGGACCGTCTGCTCCGGCCCCATGTGGCGAGATATCACGCTTCTGCGTGCTACACTAGGGGGCGGCCTCGGCAAGGGAGAGGGTGACACGTCGCGACCGTGTCTCTCTCTCTTACCGGTGCCGTTGCTCCTTGCCGCCGCCATCTTCCGCCAAATCCGTGCCGCGATTACCCAATTGTGTTTGTGTTCGGGTCATGCGCTGGGAGGGGTAGCGGAGATGTGGGGAAGGGAGGGGCCAAGTGTTGCGGGGGGGAGAAAGTGTTGCGGGGAAGAGAGAGGGATCGATCTGGAAGAAAGCGGTGGTGGAGGCGGCGGCGGCGGCGGCGGCAACCGCCGAGTGGCACTCATCCACCTTTTTGGCGGCCCTCGGGTGCCACTGCCGATGGGTGCCAGCCCCGTGTCGTTGCTTAAACCAGATTATCCTGACGGGATCCTCAGCCGGGATGCTGGCTCGATTGCGATTTCGTGGACAGGCGCGAGATGTAGTCAGCCCGGAGCGGGAATCGATGGAATTGACGGCATGTTGGCAGTTCCGGCCTTGCACAATGTCCAGACCATGTCTCGCAAGGGATTTTATGCCCCGCCGTGAAATGCCAAGTCAAGGGAGAAGGTGGATCTGCTCCCATTTACTTAAGCCGGCGGCGGCGGCCTATCAGGTGGCATCAGTATGGCGGGGCAGCTGCCGTTCCGCTCAGCCGGCAGACCTGATGGCATCCGCCACCATCAATCGGTCAATCCAGTCCAGGCCACCTCTGCCGCCGCCTCTGCCTCCGCCGCCTCCGCCGCCTCCGCCGCCTCCTCCACGGTGATACGGCTCTACGACCGGCAAACCCGAGTCAATTCGCGAGAGCATCATCGCCGCTGCGGCCGAGATGGACAACCTCTCTCGGTACTGGGGTAAGTAGGCGAGCGAGCGAGCACGCATGCGCGCGCCCCCAGCCGTCGCCAGAGCCCCTCACCGCCGCCAGAGCTGACGATCCCTGACATCCCCAGAGATGGGGCTCAACAGCTGCCTCGTCGACCCCACCCTCGACACCCTCTACGCGTACGACGTCAAGCAGGCCAAGGCCATGGTCGAACGCGCCCCGTGGAAGGACAAGGCCCGGTACTTCAAGCGGGTCCGCATCAGCGCCCTGGCCCTGATCAAGATGGTCACCCACGCCCGCTCGGGCGGCGCGTTCGAGGTCATGGGCCTGATGCAGGGCTACCTCGAGGACGAGGCCTTTGTCGTCACCGACGCGTTCCGGCTGCCGGTCGAGGGTACCGAGACCCGGGTCAACGCCCACGAGGCCGCGAACGAGTACATGGTCCAGTACCTCGAGACGGGCCGGAACCAGGGCTCCCGCCGCGAGAACGTGGTCGGCTGGTACCACAGCCACCCGGGCTACGGCTGCTGGCTGAGCGGCATCGACGTCGGAACCCAGCAACAGCAGCAGATGTTCAACGAGCCGTTTGTCGCCGTCGTCATCGACCCGGAGCGGACCGTCAACTCGGCCAAGGTCGACATTGGCGCCTTCCGGACCCTGCCGGCCGGCTACACCGACGAGTCGGCCGGGCCGGCCGCCACCGCATCCGGGCCCGGCCCCGTGCACCGAATGGCCACCGCCGCGACGGGCCGAGTCATGAGCAGCGGCGCCGGCTGGCAGGCGGTGCCCTTTGACAAGACCGCCGACTTTGGCGCGCACGCGCACCGGTACTACCCGCTCGACGTGTCCATCTTCCGCAGCAGCCTCGACTCGACCCTGCTGAACCGGCTCTGGCACAAGTATTGGGTCCAGACCCTGAGCCAGAGCCCGCTCACGGCCGGGCACGCCTTCTCGACCCGGCAGATTGTCGACCTCTCGTCGCGGGTCAAGGACGCGTCGCTCCAGATCAAGCGGACCAGCCGGATGAACCCGAACCCGGGCCCGGTGGCCGGCCGGGCCGCCGGGTCGGCGCTGGACCAGGTCGTCCAGGACGCCAAGGGGCTGGCCACGCGGGAGCGGACCGGCCTGCTGGCCGGGAACGTCAGGGAGAGGATATTCGGCGGGCCCGAGGAGGACGGGCAGGCCATCGCGCCGGCTAGGGATATTGCTACGGCTGCTGCTGCGCCGGGGAGTTCGGCCGCACCAGTGCTGATCGCCGATGACGGCGGCCAGGACGACACGCCGGAGCAGCAGCCCACGACGGCCACAGCCACCGACACCACGGAGCCGGAGGTGGCGCCGGCCGGGGGGGCAGAGGGCGGCCCCCAGTAGAGACGAGAGAGAGCAGGGGCAGTGGCGGGATGGGCCCGTGCGTGGTGGGCCATCGCACCCGGCCAGTGTCGACTCTTGGCCAACCAGGGGAAAGGACGGGCCGGGTTGTCGAGCGAAACGGGTAGGTACATAGATAGGCAATCACACTACAGCCTCTCGGGCAGGCATTTCCGATTCAGGCCGCGGTCCGGCGCGGATCAATCAGTCAGGCCCCAACGTGCCGGAGGATGAGCAGCCGCACAAGGCACGAGCTTCCGAGTGTCACGTCTACGAATCGGACTGTCCAGAGGCGGAAATCAGCGGGGACGGCAACGATGAGCAGGGACGGAACGACGACAGCAGCAGCAGACGGGAACAACAGCGACATGACCAGCCGACCAGCCGGGGTGTACGTGTGTCTCGGGCCCTCGACCCCCGCTCCGCCTCGCCCCGTACCCTACCTATCCGCTCTTTCTCTCTCCCTCTCCAGCCCCGTCTATTCCCCTCGCACCCCCCCTCGCATCCCGTGTCCCGCGTCCCGCGTCCCGCGTCCCGGCGCCCATGTCAAGTCCGGGTCTGGTGCAGGCTCCCGAGGGGCCGACAGCGAATCAGGCCGCCAGACCGGGGAGAGCGGCGGCGGGTAAGCACGCGAGCGAGGAGCGAAGCAAGCAGGTACGACGGGCGGAGCGGGCCCCCCGGAACCCAGCGTGGGGGAGGAGCGACGGGCCAAGAGTCCGCATGTGGTGGTGGGCTGGTGCGCGGGTCTCGGCTGCTTAGGCCCTTTTTTTATCTGGATCCCTCGCTTCCGAGCCTCGCGTGGGCGGGCCCGCACGAGCAATGAGCTCACGATGCAGCCAGCGGGCCCGATAGGAGCCCAACCATTTCCTCGGGTTTCCCTTCGCGGCCTCGCGCTTCGGACATGACGGCAGCTGTCCGTCCCTTCGTTCTCTGCCCCCGGTCAATACCGAGACGGTGATGGGATCGGCCGGGGCAGGGCGCTCACCCCCCCACCGGACCTCATTTAATCGTGGCTATAAATATCGTGGTCAACGACGACCCGGTCGCGGCCCCATGTCGCGGATCAACACCGCCCTCGCGAGCCGGCTTCTTTTTTGCTTCTGGCGGTGATCTCGCTCGTCCATTCGCCCGCTCGCACCCGGTTTTTTTAAAACCCCCGTGGCTGGCGCTCATCTGACGGCATACGCCCCCCTCCTTCGCTGCCCCCCCCCTACCTTCCCAGCCGCACGGGAAGAGAATGGTAAGTATGGAGCGAGGAGAGGGAGCAGGGCGATGTGGCGGCGTCTTAGTGGTCCGCTCTTTCCCCCCTGCCCGCACCGCAGGGGGGGGCACGCGGGCGCGCGGTGGGTGGGGCGGCGTCCGGACTACCGGTCGCGGCGTCTTGCTCGGCCTTGTCGATGTTTCCAGCTTTTCGTTTTTTGCTGCTGGCTCCTCTCTGACTTCCACCGCCTGGCCGGGTGCGTCGGGGCGGTCTGATTCGCCCGCCCTGCGGCTGTGAGCGACAGGACTGGGCCGGGGAGAGTAAAGGGGGGAGCTCTGCCCTGCCCGCGGCGGGTTTTTTTGGGACTGGTCCAGCCGAGCCGAGAGCCCCGTCCAATCCCCTTGCGGTGGGTGTTCTATTCTTATGGTGATTTGCCTGCCGGGTTCGCGGGGGAGGGGCGGGGGAGGGCCAAGTCGGGTACGGAGGAGCAGCTCGCCGGCGGGGGGGAATATAAAATCGAGCCTTGGTCCACAACATGGACGGAGCTCTCTCCCAACATTTATACCTTGTGTTTGGAAAGAACGAGAACAAGAACGAGAACGAGAACCCATCTGCAATCTCGGTGTCCCTCGTCTGTCTTTATACCGTCCCTTTCCCCTCGCCCAACGGTGATCCCACATCTCTGTTTCTCCCCCCCTCCCAGCACTCCGGCGCCCATACTCACATCTCCGACCGGTATCAACCAGCCCAACAGTCGGGTTCCTCCTTTCCGTTCCTCATCTCGCGTCTCCTCGATCTTCCACACATCCACAACCATGGCCTCATTGCCCAGTGCCCCCGCCGACCGGCAGATCGCCGGCTGCCCGGACCTGCTCGACGCCATTGCCAAGCTTCCCGCCCACCTCCGTGCCACGCACGAGCCGCCCATGATCGTGGTCTGTGGCGCGCGCAATGCAGGCAAGAGCTCCGTCATCGAGACCCTCACCGGCCTACCGTTTGTTTCTTCTTTTCCTTCGTCTACCAGCAAGAGCGGCAATCCGTGTGCCCGGTTCGTCACCGAAGTGGTGATGCGCCGCGCCGCCGCGCCCGCCGTGGGCGTCACCGTCGTTGCGGCCGCACCCACGGAAGGAAGGCAGGAGCAGGAGGCTGAGTTCGCGGCCGCGCTGGGCGATGACGTGCGCCGCATCGGCGACGTGGTGCGCGAGGCCGAGCAGGCTGTCGGCGGAAGCGGCACCCTCACCATCACTCTCGCGGGGCCCGACCGGCCCCACCTCACCCTCGTCGACCTGCCCGGGGAGGACGCGGACGCGGATGGGGAGGAGGCGCAGGCGACGCAGCGGCGGTACATGGGACAGAGCAACGCCATCATCCTCGCCGTGCTCCCCGCCGCCACGTCCGCCGCAGGCACCACCACCACCGCCGCCGCTGCCGGCGACGACCATGGCCTTCTCCAGCTCGCTCGCGCCCTCGACCCCGAGGGCCAGCGGACTCTTGCGGTGGTGACCAAGCCTGACGCCGCCAGCGCGGACTCGATCGCGCAGCACGTCGAACGGCTGTGCAGCGGCCACCTCGAGTACCCGTTCCAGTGGCATGTGGTGCGCAACCACTCGGACCCGACGTCGTATTCGTCGTGCCAAGTCGAGCGCGACGCCGCCGAGGACGTCTTCTTCGCGCGGGGACCGTGGTCCACGATCCCGGCCCGCAGCCGCGGCGCGCGCGCCCTTCGCACCCGCGTCCGCAAGATGCTCGACCGCGTCGTCTTCGCCGAGTCCGAGGGCTTGGCGAGCCGGTGCGAGGCCGAGGCGGCAGCCTGCCACGAGGAGCTGGCCCTTCTCGCGGCGCCCCGTGCTGCTCCGGCCGACCAGCGCCGCTACCTGACCGAGCTGAGCACGCGCTTCTCGGATCGGATGG
>JAOYNC020012449.1:0-16721 GCA_025802115.2 Bertia moriformis
GGCCTGGCTGACGACGCGTTTTCGATCGTCGGGAAATTTTTTATTTCCCCTACACACGCAAATTTGCACTCTTTTCCCCCAGGAAAAAAAACCCAAACCGGCAACCAGCATGTCCGGCTACGGTGGCGGCGGATACGGCGGCGGCCGCGACGGCGGACGTGATGGCGGATACAGCGGAGGCAATGGCTACTCTGGCGGCAATGATTACGGCGGCGGGAGCAGTGGCTACGGCCGCGACCGCGACAGAGGCGACCGCGGTGGCTACGGCGGCGGCGGCAGCGGCGGCAGCGGCGGCTACGGGTATGTCCACTCTCTCTCTTTCTCTTTCTCCCTCTTGCACACTTTCTCTCATCCCTGCGATCGCATCCGGATTCCGGCCATCCCACCTGTCCCCTACTTTCTCTGACCATCCTGACCCCTATCCCCCTCACCAGCAATGGCAGCAGCAGCTACGGATATGGCGGTGGCGGCAGTGGAGGATACGGCGGCGGCGGAGGATACGGCGGTGGCGGAGGATACGGCGGCGGTGGCGGCGCCGGCGGCGGCGACCGCATGTCCAACCTCGGAGCTGGACTCAAGACCCAGCAGTGGGGTAGGTTACCCACCCTTTGTCAACCGCTCGTCTTCATATTCTAACCGGCCTGGCCACAACCCTAGACTTCGACACCCTTCCCAAGTTTGACAAGTCGTTCTACAAGGAGGACGACAATGTCGCCAGCCGGACCGACGCTGAGGTGGATGCCTTCCGCCGCAAGCATCAGATGACCATTGCCGGCCGCGATGTCCCCAAGCCGGTCGAGACTTTCGACGAGGCCGGGTTCCCCCGCTACGTCATGGACGCGGTCAAGGCACAGGGCTTCCCGGCCCCGACCGCGATCCAGTCCCAGGGCTGGCCGATGGCCTTGACCGGCCGTGACGTCGTCGGTATTGCCGAGACGGGTTCGGGCAAGACGCTTACGTATTGTCTGCCTGCCATTGTCCACATCAATGCCCAGCCGCTGCTCTCCCCCGGCGACGGCCCAATCGTGCTGGTGCTTGCCCCGACTCGCGAGCTGGCCGTCCAGATTCAGCAGGAGATCACCAAGTTCGGTCGGTCGTCCAAGATCAGGAACACCTGCGTGTACGGCGGGGTGCCCCGCGGACCCCAGATCCGTGACCTCTCTCGCGGCGTCGAGGTGTGCATCGCCACGCCCGGCCGCCTGATCGACATGCTCGAGGCCGGCAAGACGAACCTCCGCCGGGTCACCTACCTGGTCCTCGACGAGGCGGACCGCATGCTGGACATGGGCTTCGAGCCGCAGATCCGCAAGATCATTAGCCAGATCCGGCCCGACCGCCAGACCCTCATGTGGTCCGCCACCTGGCCCAAGGAGGTCCGCGCCCTGGCGTCTGACTTCCTCAACGACTTCATCCAGGTCAACATCGGGTCCATGGACCTCTCGGCGAACCACCGCATCACCCAGATTGTCGAGGTGGTCACCGAGAATGAGAAGCGGGAGCGCATGGTCAAGCACCTTGACTCGGTCATGTCAAACAAGGAGAACAAGGTTCTCATCTTTGTCGGCACCAAGCGCGTCGCCGACGACATTACACGGTTCCTCCGCCAGGATGGCTGGCCGGCGCTGTGTAAGCTGCTCTTATCTCTCTCTCTGGCCTCCTGCATATCCGGCACGTCACTCCCCGTTTCGATACTGATTGATCCTCCCTATCCTCTCAGCCATCCACGGCGACAAGCAGCAGAACGAGCGTGACTACGTCCTCGACCAGTTCAAGACCGGCAAGTCGCCCATCATGGTGGCGACCGACGTGGCCTCTCGGGGTATCGGTTAGTATCATGTCTTCTCCCCCCTCTTGCCCCCTTGATCCGTTGGCAACTTCCAGCAACACACTCGTTTGTGTTTCACCTTGTTCTCGCTTCTAGGGGCTCCCGTGACTGCTGCGCGCACATACCTGGTATCTCGGGGCGTTCCAGCTGGCCTTTCCCCAACTTGGCCCGCGGAACAGGAATCTTGGGGCCGCGAACAATGGATTGTGGCGACACGCGACCCGGCATGGGGCATGCCCATCTTCCAGGCTCGCGCTGATTATGCTTTCTCATCTGAGGAGGCACACCCGCGTGGAAAAATGACCGCTCTTCACCTTGATCGAGTCGTCTCCCAAGATCTCCAACCCCCCCTCCCTCCCTCCTACTTGACCCTATCTTTAAGCCGGAGAGGGAGGGAGATGGACAACTTTGGCCTCGGCTGAGAGGTCTTACCAGGATGATGGCCGCATGCGGATAGCAGCCCCCAGTTCAGCAGCCAAGAGGGAAGCGCACGAAACACAGATGGCAGTATATTCAGCCTCGCGTGTCGTGCCTCCGCTGGAATGTTGCTGATGTGCACGCGCCCGCCTTGCTTCGTCTGCTAATCTGCCCCCCCCCCGTTTTTCTCTTGCGTTTAAGACGTTCGCAACATCACTCACGTGCTCAACTACGACTACCCCAACAACTCGGAGGACTACATCCACCGGATTGGCCGTACTGGCCGTGCCGGAGCCAACGGCACCGCCATCACCTTCTTTACAGCTGACAGTATGTTTCCAGCCTGTTGATCCCCCGGCGCCTTTTCTTCCCACTCCCGCCTGCCGGCCAGCACTGACGTTTCATCACTCCTGCCAGACTCCAAGCAGGCCCGAGACCTTGTCAATGTTCTCCAGGAAGCCAAACAGCAGATTGACCCCCGCCTGTACGAGATGTCCCGCTACGGCGGCGGCGGCGGCAACAGCCGTTACGGAGGCGGATGGCGCGGCGGAGGCGGAGGCGGACGCGGCGGCGGACGCGGCGGTGGCGGCGGCGGCGGCGGTAGAGGTACGTCTCATCTGTCGCCTACTATCCCTGTTCTATATCTCATTTCCCATGCTAACAACATGATGCCTCCCATTCCAGACAATGCCAACAGCCAGCCCATCAGCACAGCCCGCCGTTGGTAAACGACTGTCACCCCGTCCGACAGTCGGAATGAACCCGGATCACACGAGGGCGGCGTTTTGCTAGAGGTCACAGGTTAGACTTGATTTCAGCCGGCCGTACTGTGGGGACACCCACCGAGTATCACCACGTCCCTCCCGCAGAGGATTTTCCCATCCTTATCTTCTGATTAGAGAAAATGGCAAGGAGAGGGAGGGGTCCGGTTTCTTTTCCATTCTACTTTCTTTTTTTTTTCCAGTCTTGATATTTTTCCCCCAGTTTGCACACGCCCGGCCTCCTCCTCGTCATGCTGAGGAGTGGCCGCCGGCCATGGGGCTGTTGCGTCCGTCTCGCATTACGATCAGACCATATTCAGCTCCCGGTCCGAGAATAGATGCGAGCTCTGTAGAGGTGAAGGGAATTACGATGCGGGGTCTGTGTGGGGCTGGCTGGTAGTTCTGTCGGATGGCATCTCGTCCGACAGCTCGGCGGCGGCCCCCAAAAGCACAGCTAGGTTCCATAGACTGGCCTTTTGTACGTCAATAATTTGAATAACCTGGGGAACGCACTTGTCGGCAGTTGTAAATGATGAAACCAAGTGAATAGCCGACATTCTCATGAGCCTGCGGATGCTGAAATGCGGCCGTATCCGATGAGAGGGGCTCTCGGCAGCCGTGAGCTGACTCGACTAATCATACTCCTAGTGCTTACAAGGCCGGTCGGCCGAGGTCGGATATGAGGGTATGCTGGCCTGATACGCGGGTGATAACGCAAGTGAGCAGCACCAACTCGGAGGGCAACGATAACAGGCAGGATAATGAGCCAGCAAGGCCGGTCATCTTGGATGGCCACAGCGACTATTTATGGGCCCCACACCGGTGACCCGGGCACCGGGTCCCCGGTACTTTTCTCCGATGAATCCCAGTTTCCGCCATCTTCATGATGCTAGGGCGCAGCTCTCTCTCCTCTGGGCTCCGAGTTGCGGCCACTGCGGCAATTCCAGTGCGCAGCTCCCCTCTCTCTGAGGGCCATAGTCGTGGTCCCAGCTGACATTCTACTGCCGAGCCTGATCTCTCCTGTACGATCCCAGTTGCGGCCACTGCCACCGTTCTACTGCGGAACCCCCCCTCCCCATGCGGTTCCAGTTGTGCCCGCGCTGTCAACAACAGTCCACGGCTGCACTCGCCTCTGCAGCCCCATTTGTGGCCACAGCATTACTGTTCCGTCCCAGACGGTGATTGAGATGGCCGCAGAGGGCCAAGATGAAGAGAGACTGATTCTGAGCCTGGCACCGTCCGGCCGAGATACAATTTGCCGGATGTTCTTAGGATCAGGGGAGGTGGGAGGAGGGCAGCCCATGTGCTGCTGTTGAATCCCTCGCCGAGGGTCCCAGCCGTGACCGCAGCGCCGACGCCCCTTCCTCCACCTATGGAGGTAGGTGACTGAGGTATGGCCGCAGCCGACGGCGTGGGACATGCTCTTCGGGGGCAGCCAACATTCTGCTGCTGGACTCCCATATGCGGTCCCAGTCACGACCACAGTGCCAATGCCCCCTCTATATCTAGGGGGGTGGGGTGACTGAGAGGCGGCCACGGGTGGTGGTCAAGATGGAGGCGCAGCTCGCGGGACTTGCTCTTTGCGTTGGAGGGGGGTGAGGGGCCTACTGCTGCTAAACTTTCCTCCGCGGGTCCCACTCGCGACAATAGCGCCAACCAACTCCCATGAAGGGCACATCCCGCAAATTACATCCCCATCTTGACCATCCATGGCCGCCCCCAGTCAGCCCCTGGATGGGGGGAGGAGATAGACAGCCAACGCTCTGCTGCTGAACTCCCGTCTTCGGTCCCTGTCGTTGCCGTGGCGCCAATGCCCTCCATCTGATCAGGAATGGGAGGGGAGGGGGCTGCGGATGGTCGGCCGGAAGAAGAAAAAATTTCAAAAATATCAGTCGCCTCTGCCGTCGAGAGAAGGGGGGCTCCGCCCTCGCCCCTGTCGTCAAAATCTACAAAATTTCATCTTACCCGACCTGGGGCGGCCCCCGAACCGAATCCGCCCGACCCTAGATTGGAGGCCGCTTGACCGAGACCACAGCGAGGTCGGACTGGAGGCGGGGCGGGGCGGGGCGGGGTTGTGTTGGTGGCTCGATCCGTATATTTTCATCCACCCGCACTGCTCGATGCTCTCGTGTGGTGGGGAGGAGTGGGTGGGCTGGCTGCAGACAGCTGTGGAGGCATGCGCTCGGGTCCTGACCAGGCACGGGAGGCAGACACTGGCGCTCGGCTTCGAGCCGGGCACGGGATGTCACCATGATGCGCGCACACCCTGTTTTCCAAGCAAGCGCTCTCTCTCTCTCTCCGCAGGAAGATATGTCGTTGCAGTATTACAGCACGGCCTCGTCACAGAGCGACCTTCGACCTTGCCCCGAAACGCTTTGCACAAGAAGCCGGTGTTGGCGGCGCAATTGAAAAATTTCCGCTCGGATCAGTTATCGAAATCAGGCCCCGCGTGGAATATTCGAGCCCCATGGTGGCCGCGGACATCCGACCGGCCATTGCGCGCATGCAGTCAATGTGGCTGGAAATAGACGGACGGGATAGAGTGGGAGATGATGGAGAGGGAGAGGAGAGTGTCCCCCCCAGCCCCCCACCCGCTCCCGCTCCCGCTCCCGCTCCCGCCATTCAGCCTCGCAAGTTACGCAACCGTGACAGGGCCTTTTTCTGCGCCAAGCTGCGTGCATCGGCGCTTGGCCGCCCACCAGGGAGCGCTGCTGCCTGTCCGCCGGGGAGGCGCAGAGATAAGGCCACTCGAACTTTGCGGTTCTTTCACACGGGCCGGCGGACGCAGTCAGCGAATCTTGCAATTCATCCCTCACCCTAGGGGGGTGAGTTGAGAAAAAAATATCTCGCGCGACCGCCAGGGCCCTCTCATGGCCCCGTTCCAGTGGGAGAGGCTCGGTTCAGGTGTCCTCGGTCGGGCGGCGGCGGGGGGCCGCGGTGGTGGCCGCAGGATCCGGCTGGATGTTTCGGGAGGAAAACCCGAGCTGTTGGCCAAAAAGATGCACTTGAGATGTGGAGATCCGGGGCCCGAGGAAACGTTGCGAGCGCTGGACTTTGTATTAGAGTTGGGGAATGGGGCTGCTAGGGCAAGATAGTCGGCGCCGGCTCTGGACGATGCATTCATTACCGAGATACCGAGATCGCTCGGGCAGCGACGTTGCGCTGCTGCTGCTGCTGCTGCCTACCGGAGAGGGCGCGTCTCCCGGCTACGCAGGTCGGAAGCACCTAGACAAGAACGGCACATCTGGAGAGAGCAGCCCCCAACGACCGTAAGCGAGACCTCTTGGCAGCTTTGCAGCAGGATAATGAAGCAAGCTCTCGCAACCCAAATGGAGCAGGCGCACCGCGCCCGGCCGGATTCGACCGGCCAGGAATTCCCCACCGGCGCTGGAGCCAGATCTGGGAGGGGGCCGCGTGGGCGCGAGTGATATCAGATATGACAAGAGGGGATTGATTTGATTGATCAGTCGGGCCCCCCCACGGCGACTACGGCGCGTCATTTTAAAACCCGAAATAAAAATCGGCCCGGATCGGGGCTATTGTAGTGGCGGGCTGGCTGGCTGGGGCAGGGAGCGAGCGATAGATAGGATGATCGCGCCGGGCCGCGATTGGCGTCAGGGCGCGGCGGCGGCGCCGTCGACGGCGCGGGTGCCGGCGCTGGCGAGCTGCTACTACACAGTTAGTCTCCCTGGTCTCGATGACCACGCTTGCTGTACTGAGCATAGCGGCGCGCGCGGGCCTGAGCCGGAGGATGGCTGACCGCAAGACAATTTGCATCCCGCCAAACCCTGGAGATCTATCTCCACCGTCGGCCGGGCTCTCCAGATTATGCTGGCCCGGACAAACGACGGCGGCACATGAACACGCCATTGGTCGGCCCAGCCGGCGCCGCCAACCACGTCCTCATCATCGTGCATGCGGGCCACATCTCCTTGGGCGGCGTTGTCGCCAGAATGTGGCCACAGTGCTTGGCTGCGGATTGTCGTCCCCTGACGCAGCCGGCGGCAATTCCGGATGGGGAGGCGGGAACGACTCGGCGTGAAGTGGACGCTCCCCGGGGAGATGAGCACATGGAGGGATGGGGGAGAGGGGAGGCGGGGCGGAGGAGGAGCCGGAGGAAGAGATTTCGCGGCGCAAGGGCGGGCGATGCCCACTCACGGCACATGGCATCAGGTAGGTAGGTACAAGCAGGCAGGCGGGCAGGCAGGCAGGCTGGAAGGCACAGCACCGAGACCCATCGAACCCAGTAAAAAGATAGGGGAAGGGGGGTAGACACCGAGTGGCCCAGACAGAGGCGGGAGACATCCGGTGTGGCCTTGGCCCAGCCATGGCCCAGTCGGGGAACTCCCGTCCGCAGCCGGGGGAGGCAAGTCAAGAGCGGGCAGGCGGGCAGGCGGGCACGCCCATACATTACCCCCCCGCCCGCCCCTCCCCTGGGAATATTCATCCTCAAGCCCGTCCCCTGCTCCCCCGCCCAACTGCCAAGGGGAGGAGGGGGAGGAGGAGGAAGGAAGACACAGGCCCCTGGTCAATCGGATGAGAAGCGGGGGAGGAGCAGAACAAGAGAGGGGGCTGCTGCGACATTGCCACGCAGACACCAACTCCCTCTCTCTCTGTGGTCTGTCTGTCTGCCGCCGTCGGCCCCGACTGCCCCCTCCCCCGCCGCCAAACCGGTGGCCGCGGCGGGGGCCTCTTTTTATTTGCCAGAGCAAGATGAATCAATATTCTGCTCATTCACATCAAACCGAACCCGTCAGTCATCTGCTCGGCACCAGCGCAAACCATCTCATGGAAAGCCCGATCCGACCCGACCCGACCAACGAGACGAGGCGCAATAGAAATCAAAAAGGGCCAGGAGGCAGAACCGTGGCCGGATGAGAATCAGAATCTGGAAATAGCTGGAGCAGGCCAGGGCACCGGAGCAGGCCAGCAGACTCGGTCGGACCAGGCCGACGACCGACGAGGCGCAATGGCAGCCGGAGCAGCTGTAAAGAGAGCAATCAGACGGGCAGGACCCATGGCAGCGGATGAGGAAGTAATCCGAGCAAAATGAGAACGAGCCTGCGCCGGGGGGGGGCCAAGGTTAGAAGCCGAGGGAGGGAGAGGAACCCCCCCGAGGATGTGAGATGTGCCTCCCCCCATCGCTCTGTGGAATCAGAACAAGCCAAGGCCTGAACGTGAGATGTGAGGTGATGGAGGTGCCGCCAGCCAGCATGGCTAGCGGTGACGATCACCAGCTCCGTCGCCACCTGCGAGATCGAACCTGACTAGCGAGCTAGCCCGACGACACCATCACAGACGCACAACTCATACGCACGAATAGAGTACCGACATGGGCGGGGGCAAGGAAGGAGGTCGGGCGGGCGGGCGGGCGGGTGGGGGGAAGAGGGGGAGGAAGAGAAGCGAAGCGAGCGCCTGGCGAGGTCGGACCCGACAGGCCGGAACCCTGTAGTTTTGGAAGTTGGAGGGGTGATTAACGAGACGAGACCTGGCTCAGCCTCTTCGGATGAGAAGGGGCCGAGCCTAGCTCGGAGGACGACTGGATTGGGCAGGTCCCGGTGATGGGGGACAATTTTATTATTATCAGGATTCAGGATATCCTGCTCGTCACGGTGGTAATGTCGCGCCCAGCAGCCAAGGGCCGCCTGGCCGTTAAATATAATTAATCAATCAATCAATCAGGGCCGCCTGGCCGTGCTGGTTTTTTTTGGTTTTCAGGCTTTTTTTATTCCGCTCGACCGGCCAAGCCCGGCTGGTTTCCCGCCCTCAGCTGACAGGGAGAGGGGAAAAAAACCGGAGGCTCCCAGATGGCAGAATGCAGCCGCCGCCAGACCACTGGGAATTTGGAGTGCTCGCCGAAATAACTCCTCACATGCCTGCGCGCCGCCGCCCTCGCCGCCTCGCCGCCAAGGTGCTGTTTCCGGCCGCGGCGCCGCGGCCGATTGCAATGCCATACAGTGCGAGCTGGTTCCCTGCGCGCGCGCGCGCGTGCACACGCAGGCCAGCCCGCGCTCCCTGATTGGAGCGGGACCGGCTGCCCTGCCCCCTCCCCCACCTCCCCGACGCGCCCCCCAGAGATCACGAGGAGAAGGAGCGGCAGACAGGGGGCAGCAGGGAAGAGCCCGGTGGATTCGGGAGCAAGGGAGGCATCAGATTCCCAGACCGGAAAGCCTGGCCGATAATGCATGCAAACTTTTCGCGCTCATCACTTGCGAGAGAGCGAGCGAGACGGGAGACAGGCGTTGCGACTGAAGCGGCACACCCATGCAGACGGCCAAGTTCTCTATCTGCGTCCGGCCCACCGTGGGTGTCTGTGGGCTGTTGCCTATGGGCGTACGCACACAGCACACACGGGCGGAAGAGGCGGAAGAGGCGGGCAGAGCAGCGGCCTGGGAGGGCGCCTGTGGCCTGTGCTTTCTAGAAGAGGCCGGGCGGCGGCGGCAGGCAGGGTTCGGTCGGCAGCGGTCGATAGCGGTCGATCTCGGATGGGACTTTGTCCAGAGTAGGTTTAGAATTAGGAAACGTAAAAAGAAGTAAAAAGATGAAAAGATAAAAGATGTAAAAAGATGAAAAAAAAAAGATGAAAAAAAAGATGAAAAAAAAGATGAAAAATCCGACAAGGCGGTCTCGCGTCCGACCGCGGTCAGCCGTTGTTGGTGGAACGCGTGCGCCCTGGTGACATGGAGGCAGGAGGTGGGAGGTGGTGGACTTTGACGCGAGCCTAGGTTAGCCCAGCCGGCCGATTGGGGGATTGGGAGGGGGGGTGTGCGCAGGCCAAGTACGAGCAACCGGTCTGCGTAACCAGCCAACGGGTGGTGGCACAAAAACGGCGACAACGGGTTGGCATTATTCCGTGCTGGGTAGAATTGACCAGGCTAGAATCGACCAGGCTGTGTCCCCCGGGAATTGGCCGGGCCAATTGGGCCGGCCGAAGCAGCGGTATGAAGAACGAGGGCGAGTCGCGCGCCGAGTCTCTCCGGTCGACTGTCCTCCCGGGCGGCCCGGCTCCGAGGTTGGAAAAGGCCCGGCAGTCGGCCTGGTTTGTTTGGCTGGCGTGCTCTGGGACTCGGAATAAGCCGATTTGGTTTTAAGTTAGGCTACTGTCCCCAGCCAGCATCAACGGCCGCGCCGGCGTAGCGTCACGGGATGAGATGGCCGGACACCACCACCACCACCACCACCACCATCACCACACCACCACCACCACCGCCATCACCGCCGCCACCAATGCCATGGCCACCATGTCCACCATCCACCATGGCCACCACCATTTGATTTGATTCTATTTAACGTGACCGGCGACTGGCGAAACATGGCCACCACCATTACCACACCTGCACGGGCGGCCGGGTGGCGACACAAGGAAAAGAAGAGTAAAAGCCTGAATCAAGAAGAATACGGGACCTGGAGACGGGCCGACGTTGGGACGGAATTGGACGGGCTCGCTCCATGTCCCTGGTCGCCGCTGACCCGTCTGCACGGCGCATGCATGCAGCCATGCATGGAGCAGCCAGGCAGGCGCGGTGGTCCAGTACGATATGCGGCCGGCCAGAGTGTGTGGGTGGTGCGGTATGGTGTAGTGGGTGGGTGAGTGGGCGTGTGGTGTGAACAGGTGGACTGGAATGGGACTGGAATGGGGGCCATGCGATCTGGTTGATATGAATGGCTGCGAGCAAATGCTAGCGCAGACCGGTCATTTCTCAGCCCGCATGATCGCAACTAAAATCTGGTGGATGGCCGTGACCTCTGGAGGGGCAAGCCAGGGAGGGCAGGAAGGAGGGGTGAGCGCGCTCGGGAAGTGGGCTAGCGAGGTTCTCGAGGGAGCGAACATCTTACTGGGCCGGCTCTTTTTCCGCGACGACCCCACGCAGCAGCACCAGCAGCACCAGCAGCACCAGCAGCACCAGCAGCACCAGCACCAGCAATGCGCCATGCCAGCACACGCACCGCACCACGGCAGTATGCAAGCAGAACCACAGCCGGGATCAGCAGAGCCAGATGGAACCGGAGCCAGAGCCAGAGCCAGACCAGAACCAGAGCCAGAACCAGAGCCAGAACCAGAGCTAGAACCAGAACCGGAGCTAGAAGCAGAAGCGAGCGAGCAATGAGCCAGCCGCTCGGGCAGGCCGCTGCGGCTGGATTACTCTGGGTCCACGCGCGGCCAATCCGGTCCAAAATAGCGCCGAGCGGGTGGGTGAAGGTGCGAGGGAGGGGGAGGAGGGTGGCGCTCTCTCGTCCGGGCCATCCGAGTGCCGTCATCGTTGCGACCACGGCGTTTTTTTCCTGCCCGGTATCGCCTCTTGATGGGGACGGAAGGACAGGCCGAAAGAGAGCGGCGAATATCCCGGATGGGAATGGGAAAACGGGAGAATAAGAGGGGGCGCCCCCATGTCGTGTGATTGATTGATTGATTGATCCAGCTGCGCCGCCGCGCCGCCGCGCCACCGCCCCCCGCCGAAGCACCTCAGAATCATGTGCCCCAACCCACCACAGCCCTCCCTCCTCGACAGCCACTGATTCGATCAGGCCAGGCCGGTGATATTCCTCGCTTGCACCTGGTCGCCGGGACGCAACGTTGAGGAATTGGCGGTGAGGGGGAGGAGGTCGACTCCGTTGGGTGCGGGTCGGCTTCGCTTGAGCTCAGCAGCCGGACTGGCGGAGCAGTCGTTTCAGTCATAGGCCGGATCGATGACAGTCAGTCGGGATCAGTCTTCTGACTGCTCGATTCTCGGCCGGCGTGGGGGGCGGTGGGTGGTGAGTGGGGGTGGGGGTGCCCCGGGGCGATGCGCCGACTGGGTGCGCACTCCTGCGTCTGGGACCCTCGTCATCATCTCTGTCGCATCCGCATCCCACATGCCACATGCCACATGCCATGCGCGGCCCAATCGCACCCTGGGATCCAGGGATCAGACTGCCTGCTGCCTTTGCCCTTGGCTCCGATCTCGAAAGTCTGGGTCGTTTTTTCTTCTTTTTTCCATCTCTTTCTCTCGCCTGCTACGGTGCTATTTCCGTCTCTTGGCGGACCGACCGGCGGACCGACCAAGAGCAGAGGGGACTCGCTCGACGTCGACGGGATCGAGTTGGGCGGTTTGCGGCCTGCGCTGGTCCGATCAGACTCGGCCGTCGGCAATCGCGCATTGATGAGGGGGGGCCCGGGGGGGCCGGGGGGGCCGGCCAAGTGAGGGAGAAAAAAAGCGGGAGGGTGGTGTCGGTCCGGGATGGAGTCGCCGTGTTTCTCGAGCATGGGATGGGGGCAGAGGGGGCGGAGGGGGGGTGGTGCGAACGGAACGACGTCGCTTTCTCACCAAGACAAGATTCTTATTTCTGGGTCATTTCCTGTGAGACGGGGGAAATGACGTGCGGGTGTCTGGGTGTCTCGCGGAGGGCGTGTGCAATCCCATCGTCGCTGCCGAGACCAAAGTCCTTCCATGTGACAGCGAGAGAACGATAGAGAGATGAGAGAGGAGGGGTGGGCGCGCGAGAGAAGCGAGAGCTGGCTGCAAGTATGTAATTGAAAAATCCAGGTCAGTAGGAGCCCAGCTGGCTGCAAGTATGTAATTGAAAAATCCAAGTCAGTAGGAGCCCAGCTGGCTGCAAGTATGTAATTGAAAAATCCAAGTCAGTAGGAGCCCACGAGCCCCAATGAGAGAGGTCTCGGCCGGGGCTAGTAAGCTAGCCCCGAGTGTCGACGCGACCGTTCGGTTTCGGAGCGGGTTAGCTGGCGAGTGGCTTTGGTTTGGTTTGGTTACACGGTACCAAGGTGCCAAGCCAGCTCAGGGACCCCAATCTCCAAGGAGGAGGGAGCGCGGCGGGCGGCGGGCCGCGGGTGAGGAATAAACCAAATTGTAGCCCGCGCCAGCTTCGGCCGCCGCAAATGTCGACGGCAGAGCAGAGCGGGGGTGGCAGCGTCACGTACCGCATAATGATATCTCGCCGGGCTGTAGCAGCAGCCGCAATAATGCAGCAGGCTCGCTGTATTCTTGTACTCCCATAAAGACAGGAAAAAAAAAAAAAAAAAAAAAAAAAAAAAAAAAAAAAAAGGGGGGGAGGGGCATGGCGCAAACGGAGAGTTTCTCAGCGGCCACCACCGCCGCCGACACCACCGCCGCCGACACCACCGCCGCCGACACCACCGGCACCACCACCGCCCTCGTTTCCTTCCCCTTGCCCTGCCCCTTTTCAGCCGGGGGGCCGGCAAGCCATCACAACAAGAATAAGCAGCGGCCGCGGCACTGAGGCGACAGAGACACCCTCGCCTTGCCCTCGTGCTTGCAGCTGCGAGTGGATGCGGGTGGCAGTAAGCTTGTCTGCGTAGTCGCGGAGGATTGAAAAGAAAAAAGGTGGGGTCCGAAATCAAGATGGAAGGTGTAGCTGGCTGGGCCCGGCCAGCGGAAACGGATTGCTGGCTGGCTCGCTTGCGCTTGTGCCCCCATAAAAGCCGCCGCCTTGGCAGATTCGCGAGACCGGCAGCAGCTGCGGTGATCAGTCCGGTCCGACCACCACCGACGATTGGCCAAGGGCCGCGGGCTTCGGGGCCTCGGGCGACGGACGGGCGGGCCTGCGCCTCCGTCGGTTGATCCTGCCCCCCCCCTCTCGAAGCGGCCGACACTTTCGAGCTTCTTCCCTGCAGCCAATGTGGCTGTTCCTTCTGGACCCGCCTTTTTTGCCATGTGCGTGCTTACAAGCGAGCCACCTCGCACTGCATGCGACTACCCCGACCTACGGCTGCGATGACAAGGCGCCTCCGCATCGGCCAGGAATGTCACGCTCAGCCCAGGCTGGCGGCTGGCCGCGCTAGACCATCACGGCGAGCAGGCCATGGCGCTAAGGCGGCCGACACGATAGACTATCTCAATTCGACGATTGAATTTATCGACTGGTAATCTTTGGCGCCGTCGTCGCCCGGCCAGCCGGGGGTGCGAGCCGGGGGTGCGACGCCGCATATATCCGTGTCGAGATTTCATTTTTTCCTCGTCGGACCACCCTGACGGCGCCATAAGCTCGCAAGTGCAGAAACCAGCCGACCCGAACCCGGGCCTTTGACCGCATCCAGCCTCCTCCTCCGTCCCAGACTGGCGCCGAGCACCCGCGATGGCCGATGGCGGCAGGGTGGGTGGTGGCAGCCAGGTAGGGATCGGGGAGGCCGAGGGGAGGAGGATGAGGGATGACGACAGCGACGGCGTTTACCGCCCCTCGCCCCCTCCATCCCGCCGCCGCCGACCAACTCGACCGACCGACTATTGGAGGATTGCGCACCTGTGCTGGGTGGAGTCGAATGGGTGGATCCGGGCCCGGATTGGGACTCCGAGGCGGCGGCGGCAGCGGCAGCAGCAGCAGCATGCCTGCCCGGCTGCTGCCTGGATTGCGACCTCGTTCACATGTGAGCCAGTGGAGAAGGAGGGGAGGCCTGATGGCCCGTCCGTCGCCGCCCCTGCTCCAAGTCCCGGCAGGCGGGCCGGCCGTCAGTCAGGCACGACACGTCACGACACGGCACGCATGGGCGGCCCAGATTGATTGGGTCGGTCGGCTGTCGGCTTCTGGGGACGGGGCGGGACGCGGGAGACGGGAGACAGAAATCCGCAAGCCGGAGACGGGCTGGCTGGCTGGCGGGGGGATGGCGGATGGGATCGCGGCACGAGAGGGAGGAGGGCGGGCGTGGTGTTTGTCGTCGGCGTCGACTGGGCCGCTTCGCTCAATTTTCTATTAATGCGTACTCTCGTGCAGTCTGTCTGCCCCACCCCTGGGCGACAGCCCCACTACACTTTGCATGCGGAATTCCCCCTCGCCCCTCCCCCCGGAAAGCATAACCCCTCACCTCGACCCCTGATCCCTGCTCCGATCATCCCTGCGCGAATAATGCCTGCCCCGCATGCTCAATGTGTCGACAACCGAGCAGCAGCACAGTGCCAGCTGGCCCGCCGACCAGCGCTGCCGGCGCCGCCAGCACCGCCAGCACCGCCGGCACCGCAGGCACGCGCGCGCAGCTGGCAGGGGCCCCGCTCGATCATGGTTGTTCACTGCAAAATTGGCGTGGTTTTGGCCGGCAGGCCGGTGGGCTGGCCGGCCTGAGCGGGTGGTCTGTCAGTGAGCCTGTGCCTGCCTGGGTCTATGCCTTCCTGTGCCTGCCTGGGTCTATGCCTTCCTGTGCCTGTCTGTCTGCCTCTTGACACTTCCGGGAGGGAGCGGAGCGAATCAGAGAGGATGGCTTGGGGAGAGGGAGGGAGGAGAGAAGAAGACGGAGAGGGGGGAGGGCGAGGCAAAGCCAGAGGGAGGGGGGGTGATGCCGGAGGTAGGACTTTGGTGTCATGGCGGCGGGGCGGCAGGGCGGCGGGAAGCGGGCGGCGGGCGGCGGCCAGAGTTTGTGATGGGCGGGGCATGTGCCGTATCCGCCCTGACGGAAAAGGCCGAGGGGAATGGTTGTTGGCGGACGGGAGCAAGGCGGACGGGAGCAAGGCGGACGAGGGGCGGTCGAGCAAGTCGGCGCAGGCGGTGGGGCAGCCAGGCTGCAGAGGGATAGACAGCCTCATGTCTGTGCCTGGCCTGATTTCCATCGCACGGATTCTGCCGGGCGCCTCAGACACTGGTGGCTCGAGAAGAAAAAAAAAGGCCATGGTTACGTATTCCTGCTGGGCTTCTGGTCTCTGATTCGCTGCCCAGGCGACGTCGCCGCTCGCCGCTCGCCGGTTGCGTGCTCGCCCTTTCAAGGTCGGATGTTGTTGCCTGTCCAGCCTCGCTCGCCCTGCTTCGTCGGGGCCAATAAGAACCACAACAAGAACCACGCCGGCCGGCTACCTCCGCTTTAGCCTCGGCCCGATTGTGGCGGCTCCGGCTCCGGCGGGATCAAAGCGTAAGGAGGGGACTCGCCAAGGCTGGCACGTGCAGTGAGGATACCTCGGCTTGCGGCTGGCGGCTTGCACCAGCGACCCAGACACGCCGCTGCCAGCAGCGCTGCCGCGCAATCAACGCCCCAGGCTTGCCTCGGCTCGCATCACCCCCCTCGGCTCGCATCAGCGCCCCGACTAGTACTGAATCGAGCCTAATGCCCCCCCCGCCCGCGTCATAGCGTCGCGACAAATCGAGATGGTTCGACGTGCTCGAGATGGCGAGATGGCCGCCGTCGGGGCGAGCCATCATAGCCTCGTTTCTCCTCGCGCCTTTTCTCACTCGGCCGCCTCGGCTGCCTCTAGATATCCCGCATCTCGCTGAGGTCGTTTGCCATTTGATACCGAGCACGCGTCCCCAATGGCGCAGCAGTCAGTCCGACAGACAAGAAAGGGGCCGTGTGGGAAGGACGACTACCCGCACTGTAGAAGAGGGGGTGGGGCCGGCACGGGGAATTCAGCTCAAACAGAGGGGGCAGGAGAAAAATTCGAGACTGACCTTCCCAATTGTCCCAGTGGGACAGCTCCCCGTGCGCTCGGCCGCGCGCGCGCGCTCGGGGCGGGCAGCCGATTCTTGCCAATGACCGAATGGTCGATAGGCGCACGCCCCCCCCGCAACCTCCATCCCTTGCGCAATCGCTCCTTGCATAACCACCAGACCGGCTTCACAACACTCACTTACACCATTGGCACGCCCCCGGACCCGTCGTCGTGGCCGCCGCCGCCGCCCATGATCCATCGCTGGCACCCTCCCAGGCCTCCAGGTCCAGGGGGGAGGGACTCAACACGCGCGCGCCATCCGCGCGCACATGCACACGCAGCGAGCAGGGGAGCCAG
>JAOYNC020012647.1:0-16678 GCA_025802115.2 Bertia moriformis
CCGCCCGCGTCCGCGCCCGCACCCGCGCCCCCGCCGTCGCCGTCGCCCTCGGCGGCGACGAGATCGGCCTTGTTGCCGACCAGGATGATTACTATGTCCGGCTCGGCAATCTGGCGCAGGTCGCCAAGCCAATCGGTCACGTGGTCGAACGTGTCGCGCCGGGAGAGGTCAAAGACGAGCAGCGCGCCCGAGGCGCCGCGGAAGTAGGACCGGGTCACGCTCTTGTACCGCTCCTGGCCGGCCGTGTCCCACAGCGAGAGCTTCATATGTTTCTGCTGCTGGGGCTCGGCCGCCGGCGGGCCGACCGGCACGATCCGGGACCCGAACTCGACCCCGATCGTGACGTCGTGGTGGGGCGAGAAGCGGCCCTCGCAGAGCCGGATCGTCAGGCTCGACTTGCCGCATCCCGAGTCGCCTATGCAGACGAGCTTGGCGATGTAGTCCCAGGGGGGCGAGGAAGACATTTGGGGGGCAGGACGATTGGCACGGAAAGGGCGGGACGAATGACGGCTGGATGGGCAGGCGATGACGAGGGGGGATGCGCACGAGCGCGCGCGGCCAGGTGGCCGTGACTGGAGATTTGAAGAGGAAAACTAACCAGCCCCCCTAGGTAAAGGCGCAGATGGACGGCAGGGCCGAGCCGAGCAGAGCGGAACAAAGTAGAACAGAGTAGAGCAGGGCAGGGCAGGATGGAAAAGTGGCATGAACAGGTTTCGTGCTGGGTTTTGAGTAGTACTACAGGTGTTGTTGGTTCAAGTCGCCCCAGCCAGCGGTGGCGTGGAACTCGACAAGAGGAAGACGAAGCTTTATCGCACCGCCGTCGGGCTTATCACCCAAGTGGTCAGCCACAGCCCATCCGCAGGGCCGACCAGGCTGCTGCTGCTCGCCAAGTCAGTAGGCGGCGGCGGCGGCGGCGGCAGCGTCAGGGCAGGCAACAAAGTACGACAGACGCATCCTACCTCGCAGGAGGCGTATCGTAGCTGTCGCAGCATGGCATCAGCGCCGCAAGCAGGCCTCGGCCAGTTCAGCTGGAGAAACCAAGATCAAGCAAGTTAGTTCAATGCGCATGCCAGTCTTGATATTAATTAAAACTCGTCCTCGGGACGAGATAGGCGGATGGCCCTGCAGCCGAGGAGAGGTCTGCAGCCGACCCTGGATGGGAATCGGTGTAGAATACACACCGAGCTCCCCCCCGCCTCCCCGCCCCCCAGATCACTCACTCACTGCCGAGTGGCCTAGGCGCTACGGCACCCCATGCACTGCTGGCCTCAGATCATCTCCGCTCAAGTCGACAGCAGTGACAGCAGCAGCAGCTAGCAGCAGCAGGCAGGCAGGCAGCCAGGTGAGTGTCCTGGTCACGGGGAGTTATCGCCTGGTCGCCTCACCTGTCAGAATAGAGAAGCAGAGCAGCAGCAGCAGCAGCAGCACAGCACCAACCTCTGGTCTTTTCGCCTTGGCCTTCCTTCGCTTTTCTTGCCTTTTCGGCCCAACCCGATCCCTATATTCGCTTCCCTCGCTCGCGAGGCACCTCTGCTCGTTGCTCGGCCCATTCCACCGCTTGCCACCCGCCGCGTTTGCTTTGTCTTGCTCGGGCCTTTTTAGGCAGTCGCCAGCCTCGTCGTCCTCGTCACGCGCGGGGGCCCGCCTTTGTCGTCGCCCTGCCGCCCGCCTGCCCTGCCCTGCCCCGCCCCCCTCGCAACGTCGTCCTCTTCGCAACCCCGTCCTCCTCCTCCTCGCTCGCGCCGCTAGAAACCACGCGACCTGACACCGTAACAGGCGCTGCGTTTCTCGGCCTGCGCACACCGATTTTATCGTCCGGACTCCCCGCGTCCTCCTCGCGAGGACGGCCGCCGACGACATGTTCTCTGAATGTATGTATGGCCTCACTCATCTCCCCCATCAACCGACCGGCCGGCCGGCCCGCACGCATGTCGCTTACCCCTCGATCCGGCTCCGGCAGACGCCTCCAGGTTTCTGGCCCAGTCCCAGTCTCGATTATCGTCCTTCGGCCAGCAGCAGCCGCCGCCGCATTTCGACCCCGACGGCAGCGCTCCGTCCTCCCGCGCACCCCCGCCCGACTGGATCTCGTCCCGACCGTCCCGGCTCCAGGCCCGCTCGTTCCTCTCGCGAGGCCCCTACTCCGGCCCGGCCAGTAATAACGCCACGGCCACCACGCCGGCCCCCCACAGCGGGAACCCGTACCAGCCGGCCGGATCTCGGTTCGGGTTCGCATCCCGCATATCTGCCGCCCAGGACGCCCCTCTCTTCCGGAGCGTCGCCTCCGACTTTCACCACGACGAGGAGGACGACCACGGCGACGGGGATGATGATTATGACGACGACCGCGAGGCGAAGGACCTCTTCGCTTTGCAGAGGTCGCGACGGGTCGCCGCCGCCAGCAAGCTAGCCGAGAGCTCCGACACCGACAACGACGCCAGCCGGGGCTCGCTCGAGCGGAGCGCCGAGGCCGTCTCGGCCGGCCGTGCCAGCCCCCCCGGACCCGGGCCCGGATCCGCGAGATCGGCGACCGGTGCATTGCGGAGCAACTGGCCGGCCCGGCGGCCATTCGAGAGAGCCCGCACGGGCGAGCGAGATGCGCTGCTGGAGGGGGACGAGGATGAGGAGGAGGAAGACGGGAGTTTGCTCGGCCACACCCGCGGCGGCCGGGGCGGCGGCGCCGGTGGAGGTGGCGGCGCCAAGGGAAAGATGGTGGACGTCGGGTTGGAGTCCCAGCTCGGAGAAGACGAAATGGCCGGGTCGCTGCTGCTCGCCGGCTCCCTCGGCGACACGTCACCGCCGGCCTTTCAGCAGTTCAAGTTCCAGAGACCCGGCACCGGCCGCCGCGAGGAGCCGGCCGCCGCCGCACAAGAGTCCGGCACGGCCGAACACGGCGGCGGCCTTGATTTCGACCCAGAGGCGGAGCATGCCGGGGCCGGACACGAACTCGGCCAGCAGCAGCAGATGCTGCCGAGACCGATTCCTCTGATCGACGGCGAGTGGTTCAAGCACGACGGCTTCTTTGCCTGCGCCTTCATCATCCTGCAGTTCGCCCTGTTCAGCACCTTTGTGCTGGTCTGGCTCCAGACCACGACGCCGACGGGCCCGATCGGAGACACCATATACACCGCCCTCCGGGCCTCATTCCACATGCTCGCCGTCGACACCGTCGTTTCCATCGTGGTGGCGCTCTTCTGGCTGGCCGCGCTGCGGTCGTTCGTCCGCCCGCTCGTCACCGCCGTCGTGGTCGCAACCCCGGCCGTCCTCCTCACCTTTTCCCTCTACTCCTTCGTCTGGTCCTTCAAGGGCGACACGCACGGCCGCAGTTTGCAGGACACGGTCATGCGCTGGACCGCCGTGGTCCCGGCCATCGGCTCGGTCCTCTGGGTGTACGTGGTGTTCCGGGCCCGCCGAGCGATCCGGCGGGCCGTCGAGATCCTCGAGTTTTCGTCCAGGATCCTGTCCGCCAACCCGGCCCTCCTGATGCTCGGGCTGCTGTGCCTGACCCTCATCGTGGTCTGGACCTGGGTCTGGCTCGTCATGTTTAACCGGATCTTCCTCGAGGGCCACTTCAGCCGCAGCCTGGCGCGGTGGGTCATGAGCGTGTCCAGCTGGTGGCTGGGCGCGTGGTTCGTGTTCATGCACCTGTGGACCGTGTCCGTGATCAGCTCGGTGCAGCAGGCGGCCACGGCCGCGACCGTGTCGCAGTGGTACTTCCACCGCAACGCCGGCCCGGCCCCGCCGTCGAGCCAGATCGTGTCCGCCGCCGTCGCGCACGCGCTCAGCAAGATATTCGGCACCATCTGCGAGTCGACCCTGCTCTCGCTCCTGGTACGGCTCCCGCTGATCGTGCTCCCGGGCCGAGTCTGCGCCGTCATCACCCGGGTCGCCGCCCTCTGGCTGCCGACCCCGGTCGCCGCCCTGACCAACCCGCTCGCCATCACCTTCGCAGCGATCCACTCGCAGAGCCTGGCGTACTCGGCCAAGGGCATCAGCCAGATCGACTTTCTGTCGGCCCAGTTCCCGACGACGGCGCTGACCCCGCGCGCGTTCGCCACGCCGGCCCGGTCGTCGGCCGCCAACTCTCTCCTCCCATACCGGCTCGCCAAGACGATCCTGGTGGCGACCCGATACCTGATGGCCACCGCGCTCGGGTTCGCCGGGTGGGTGTTTATGGCCAAGAACCTGTACGTGGCGATGCCGGACGGGATGGGATGGCGAGGGTCGGCGTATGCGTATGTGGTCGGCATTGTGGCCAGCCTGATTGGGCTCTACATAATGGGCACGATGGAGGGGGTCCTGGGCGGCATCGTGGACGCGGTGGTGGTCTGCTACGGCAGCGAGAGGAGGATGCTCCGGGGCGCGGGCGGGTCGGCGGGCGCGTACTGCATGGAGGCGGCGTATCTGTTTGGGGACCGGCGGAGGCCGGGGGACGACGAGGAGGATGGTTTATAAGGAGGGGGAGCTGCGAGCGGGCGGGAGGGGCAGCAGGCCGCATCTAAGGGCGGGGCCAGTGTTTTTGGCTCGCTTTGGCCTTGGGTGGCGGTACATAACAAGCGGCTAGACACTCGGGAGCATGCTGTTTCAACGATTTATGGTGTGGGGTGGACCGCGCCGGGGGGCGCGGCCGGGGCTTAACTTGACGCACGCAATCCATGTACAAGTCAAGATCCATCTAGATGGCGGAGAAGGCGAGTTGGACCTCTTGACTATGGGTTGCGGGGGATCTACGGAACCGGCCAGCGAGACTTATATTCCAGCCCTGAGCGGCACGGGGGAATCGTTGCGCCTAGCGAGGGTAAGGGCGCTGAATGTATATCGGTCCGCACATGGCATGCCGGGACTGGCCGTCCGGGCTCGGAAAGTCTGTCGCATGTATCATCTCGCTACTATATCTCTCGACCGACCGACTGAGAACACAGCATTATAACAGCATGACTCGGTCTAGACTGTCAGCCCGACAGATATACGGCGTCAAGACACCGTGACACCATAATTCGAGGGGTAGGACAGTCCGGTTCAGGCCGACTACCATCTCTATCGAATCTAAACACTCATTACACCCGACCTCGAGCCCCCACCCTTCTCACCCAGCTAAGCAAGAAAGACATGATGAACCAGATCCAGCCGACCCCGTGCACCCCGCACCCCCCAGGTCCCCATCCGCCCCATGAGATGATCGCACGTACCCACCACACCCGCCGCACCTGCCACCGACCCACTACACGGGCAGCATCCGCAGCAGCAGCGGCGACAGCAGCAGTAGGCTTGCAAGTACCTTCGAGTGAGATGAGAGATTCTTGGTTTCCTTCTTTTCCCTACCAAACGCACGCCCCTCTCCACACTCCCGAAACCCGGCACGGATAAAATCAGGTATCCGCCATCTTCCACGTATTGAACCATCGCATGTAGCCGTATTCCTTGTTGCTACCAATCATGCCCCAGCAGATGGGCATGAAGTTGATGTATAGCCCGACCACGACGCAGTACAGGAGCCCGTACGCGACAAACTGCACCGCCGCCCGCCGGTTGCGCAGGAACCAGTCGGCCAGGAAGCCAAACGTGAGGATGGCAAAGTAGAGGGCGGGGTAGTAGTGGTGCACATACGTGACCCGGGCCATGATGGCGAACGGCAGGTAGTGCAGGAACCAGCCGATGACGGGGTAGAGGCCGGCATAGTGGATCTGGTCCAACTCGGCCAGCCCGAGGTCGGCGAATCCGCGCTGCCAGCGAATCACGTACCAGACCGCGAGCAGGCCAAACATGGCCAGGCTAGCGGTCGACCCCCAGTACACGACCGGGTTGCCCAGCAAGAAATACTTGATCACGTTGTCGTCCCAGCTGCACATCCGGAGGCCTACCTGCAGGATCGGCCACTGCCACCAGTGCGAGGCCAGGTCGTCCTGCTTGTCGGGGTCAGGGACGAGCGCGTTGTTCGATGTCATCATGGCAACGTTGAGGTGGATGAAATCGTGGATGAAGGGCGACTTGAAGACGCCGGGGTCGCCAGGAGGGACTGAATAAGACAGAAGTCACACTATTGTCAGCTCATGCCATTCCCAGAATCGGCGCCGGACACAGATACGTCTCGCGACCGAGCCAAGGGGGCAGGCGGGGGCAGCAACAGCAGCAGCCGCCGCCGCCGCCGAGAGATTATTGATAGACCCTGTCCACTCACGCTTCTCATTCACATGGGCCTCGACGTTCCAGTGCGTGTACGTGTCCCGCGGATTGTTCTTTTTCGTGCACGTCACCTCGATCTGCTTGAACCCCCATTGGGGGAGGTTCACGTTGCCGGCCCGGAGGTAGCAGCCCAGGACCTCGTGTCGCAGCCGGAACGCCGTCGTGAGGGTGCGGATCCTGCTGCGGTCCCGGGACGCGGCGTCGCGGATGACCTCGATCTTCCAGTGGTCCTTCTCGTCGCCGACCGTGAGGTTGCCGTAGCACGATACCTCCCGGTCGGCCTTGGTGACCGGGGCCGAGATCTCGTGCGAGTGCAGGTTGCGGCCGGTCGAGGCGTGAATCAGCCGGACGGTCGAGCCGTCGCGGATGAACCGCATCTCGTCGCTGCCGGGGTCCAGGTCGGCCTCCCGCCGGTTCGGATAGATGAGCCAGTCGTTGTTGGAGTCCTTGTGGTGGTAGCACGTGACCTGCTGTTGGTTCGAGCCCTCCGGGAAGGTCTGCACGTGCGAGTGCAGCAGGCCGCCGCCGTAGCCCATGTTCTTGATCGTCACCCGCGACCCCAGCGCGATCTCCAGCGGGCTCCCCTTGCCGACCTCGGTGCCCTTGAGGTTTGCCTGGAAAAGCGAGCTCATCTGGGCGTCGCCGGGGCCGGAGTGGTCGAGGATCGCGAAGTGGATCGCAAACGACAGCATGAAGACCAGGATGGGCACGACGATGAGGGCCACCACCCGGGCGACCACGTGGGCGCCGAGCGTCAGCGGCGGCATCTTGAGGTCGCCGAACTTGTTCCACAGGTCCTCGGCCGTGTAGATGCCGACCATGGCGGTGACGAACAGGCCCACCATCTTGACGCTGCACACGCACCCGATGCTGAGGCCGGTCAGGAAGAGCCAGAGAAACCACTCGGGCTCGAAGTTGCGGTGGCGCTGGTTGTGGAACTTGGCCCAGCAAAAGACAGTGCCGACGGTGCCGCAGAGCAGCATCGAGTCGAGCAGGATGAACCGGCTGATGGTGGTGTACGAGTTCTCACACAGGACCATGAGCCCGACCAGCCACACGGCCGGCCGGCGCAGATGGAGCTCCTTGGCGGTCAGGTAGGCGAGCGGGACGCACACGATGCCGAAGGCGGCGTTGAAGGCGCGCATGAAGGTGTAGTTGACGTCGGCGGGGTACTGCTCGCCCGACTTGAACTCGAACGATCCGTTGTAGCCGGCCAGCACGCCGGAGAGGCCGACGAGCATCTTGCCGAGGGGAGGGTGGACGTCGCTGGAGAGCCATGGCCCATGGTCAGCCAGAGATGGGGAGGGGGAACCGGGGCTCTGAAGGCAGAGAATATATAGCGTACAAGTAGTATTCATGCTTGATGTAGTGGCTGCCAAACTTGCCAAAGCTATATCATAGTCGGAACGAGTCAGCTGGCTCCGTCCGTGCTCACCCGGCAGAGGGTAGGGAGAACGGTTGGCTCCGTGCCCGGCTGGCAGAGAGGAGGTAGAACGTACTGGGCTTCGTCCCACGTCACGATATTGCTGATCCCGATCTTCCACAGTCGGGTTAAGATGGCCAGGACGGTGAACAGCACCGGGGCGATCACAAACTCCCACTGATCGAGCACCTGGAGAACCGACTTTGTCTGGAGAGGGGGGGTGGAGCGTCAGCAACATGGGCTGGCCTCGGCAGGCGAGCCCTCGCTCCTTCATTGGGCTCGCTCCAGCATCGTATCCGTACCTTCTTTGCGCTTTTCTTCTCGTCGACCTCGGGAGGGCTCGGTTTCACAGGGGGCGGCGCATCTACGACGAGGCGCATCCTCAGCCCGTCGGCCACATCGGCGCCAGAGGCGACTGCAGTCGCAGCCGGCTCGTCGCTCGCCATGGCTGGATGGGCCAAGATAGCTGGGGGGGGTCCAGGGCCGCCGGGAGAGAGCAAAAGGCAACAGGCAGGCTCGTGATCGAGAGCCGAAAAGGAAGTGGCCGCGAGGACCTGCTTGACAACTCTAGAGAGAGGTGAGTGAGGCTGTTGTGGGACGCGATTCGACCACCACTCGGAGACCCGCGGCTGAGAGAGACCGTGGTCGCAAAATTCTCCGCGCTCCTCAGATGCAGCTGGGGCGGCCGGCTCGGGGGAAGAAAAGAAATCAACGCAGGGTTAAGGAAATAAATGAATGAAAATAAACAGGACGCCGCCAAGGGACGGCAGTGCGGGAAGACGGGTCGAAGAGCTGGCCTCCCTGCTTGTTGAGTTCCTGATGCCGGAACGCCACGATGCCACCTCGCCCTTCCCGCTCCACTCAGCTCGTCCCCCTCAGGCCCTCAGGGAGCCGACGGGGCCCACAGCGGCTCTAGCGATTAATAGTGGGGCTCAGCGCTGCTGGCGATTTTCACTTGCAGGATTGCGGGTGGGGGGCAGGTACGTACCGCCGACGACGATGCAGATGTACGGCCTCAGTGGTTCTTATTAATAATACAGAGCATCCCTTGTGCAGCCAGCCAGGCCAGCCAACCACTCGGCAAGCCACTCGCGCGAGCCGGCTCGCCTCTCGATCGTCGCCCGACTCGGTCACAATCACATGTCCACGAACCCGCAGCCAACGCCACCAACTCCGGGCTTGCCGGCTTGTCCGCTTGTCCGCCTGTCCACTGGCCCGCAATTCCTAATCCCTATTCAGCTTCGCTGCACGTCCTCCGTCTCTTCCCTCTCCGGCCCCGACCTGCCGCTCCATGTTTTGAAAAACATTTACCCTTGAATTGGTTGAATTGAATGTCACCCCCCACTTCTTCCTCTTTGACGCCGCCTGATGCCTCCTCTCCCGAGCCGTCTTATCTCTCCAGGCCCCCAGCTCTGCTGCCGCTATCTTTAGGTGCCGAGGCACGACCCCCTTTCAGACCGCAGAACGAGGACCCTAGGGAGTAGCGGCGACCCGCGGTTTTTTCCCAATGTCGACCTTTGTTTCCGATTTTCTGCTCAATCCCGTCCTTCGCCAGGCCCGCCGCCTGTCCGAGATCTCGAGGTCGCTCGGCGGCGGGGACGCGGCCGCCCCGATTGTGGCGGCCCATCCGTTTGCCGAGCAAGACGAAGACGCGGCCGACCGCTGCGATGCGCTGGAGCCGAGGCCGCCGTCCGTGCTCCCGGCCGCGGCCGAGGGCACCATTCTCGAGGAGCCGGCGCCGGCGGACAGCCTCCCGCCCCGTCCGGAGGGCGCCGTGACGCCGACCGGCGCCCAATCCCTCCCCCCTGCCGCCAAACCGGCCGGCACGCTTCCCGCGGACGACGGCCAGGCTGCGCTGCGCCGGAGGCTGCAGCATATCCAGCGGTCCGGCCGCAGCGCCGAAGAAAAAGCGAGGCTCATGCATGCCATCCTGATGGAGAAATATCTGATCGCGCAGGCCACCTCGCGGGACCCGGCCGCGGGGGCGGCGGGCCGGGCCGCCCGGTCGTCGTCGGAGCCCTGTCTCGCGGCCGATGGGCCGGGGTCGCTGAAGCTGTGGCCGTGGACCAAGGAGAGATATGTCCTGACGGCGGAGGATGTCAAGCCGACCTACTCCGACATCGATCCCGAGCCCGAGCCCGGTTCGCTCCCCGACCCCGGCCCGGCTTCTCGCCCGCTCCGGCGGCGGGGCCACGATGGCCCGAGGCCGCTCGGATGCCAGCATTATCTGCGCAACGTCAAGCTGCAGTGTTCGACCTGCTTCAAGTGGCACACCTGCCGGTTCTGCCATGACTCGGCCGAAGACCACTCCCTCATCCGGAAGGACACCCGCAACATGCTCTGTATGGTGTGCGCATGCCCGCAGCGAGCCGCCGAGACGTGCATCAGATGCGGCACGTCGGCGGCGCGATACTACTGCAGCGTGTGCAAGCTCTGGGATGACCACCCGGACAAGCCCATCTATCACTGCAACGACTGCGGCATATGTAGGAGGGGTGTCGGCCTGGGCAAGGACTTTTTTCACTGCAAGGTAGGCGGAGGACGGACTCCCCCTTCCCCCCCCCCTACTCCGCGACCCGGGCTCAAGCCGGGCCCGGCTCGACACACTTGCTGCAAACAAACCGTTGCTAAATCAGATCCGCTACATGGAATAGAAATGCTGTGCCTGCATATCCATGTCTACCGAGAATTCTCACAAGTGTATTGAGCGGTCGACCGACTGCGACTGCCCCATCTGCGGCGACTACCTGTTCACGTCCCCCAAGCCGGTGGTCTTCATGGTATGCGGCCACAGCATCCACGAGAAATGCTATCATGAATACACCCGAACTGCGTACAAGTGCCCGATCTGCAACCGGAGCCTGTACAACATGGAGTCGCACTTTCGCAATCTCGATGCCGCCATCGAGAGCCAGCCGATGCCGGACGACTTTGCCGGCACCTGCGCCGCCATCCTGTGCAACGACTGCTCCGCTCGGATCTCGGTGCCGTACCACTGGCTGGGGCTGAAGTGTGCCATATGCAACTCGTACAACACCGTCGAGCTCCAGGTCACCGGTCGTAGGGGCAGCGCCGTCCCGGTCGGCCCATCCGAGGGCATGACCGTGCAGGCGATCGCCGACGTCATCCAGCACATGAGCCTGCGCTCCACCACGCTTCCGGGGCGTGCCTCGGTTACCGGCAGAGCTGGCCCGGCCCACGGTGACGAGGACCAGTATCATCCGACCGTTCTAGGCCGCATCGGCGATCGACAGAGTATGCTGGCGGACGCGATTGTGCGTGGGGCGGTCACCCCCATCCACGACAGCGACGACTCGGAAGATGACCTGCTGGGGTTCTGGGCCCCCCAGACCGACTCCGAAGATGAGCATGCCGGAGGTGTCGGCGACCCCAGAGAGGGCCGGGATGATGGCCGAGACGAGGGCAAGGATGATCAAGAAGAAGACAATGGTGCTGATGATGATGATGATGATGATGATGATGGTGAAGAAGAGCTGATCCTAATCGGCCACCGGTGATGCGACCTCGGACGGCTCTTTATGATTGCAGGCGTTGCTTTGTGAGCATCGGGGGTGGAATCCAGGTAGCGAGCGGGACGAGTAATGGCACAGGCGGTCGCGCAACTGATAATGGTGCAAGTGATGATGTGAATAGAATAATGGCGCGTGGAGAGGGGGTGGGGGATGGGCGTGGGGGTGGCAGGCGGGCAGGCGGGCAGGTGGGGATGGGGGAGGGGAGGGGGGCGTGCGTGTCTCCTCGCTCTCTGGCACGCAGGCCCGGACACCTCTTGACGGCACACGCCGCAACCACCGCACACTGCACACTGCACCGTACGTACGCCCACCCCTTCTCAGACACGCCCGCTTTCTCTCGTGCACACATGTACCAAGTACCAGCCCACACCACCCACGCACACGCACACACGTGCAGATTAGTAGTAGCGGGCCCGGCCTTTCCCTAGCAGGGAGGATGGGGATGGGATTACGATGGCGCCTGGCGAGGGAGGAGGGGTCTTACAGGAGGGGTCGCGGTGGAGCGGTGGAGCGGTGGAGCCGGGGGTCGTGCGAGTGTGGATGAACAGCGGCGGGTCGGACAGGACGGGGGGTTATCCTCCTTCTTTACAGGTGCAAGCAGTATATGAGTATGCCGTGTGGTGGTCTGAAATTCGGGTAATTCGGGCCAGACGCCATCTGGCTGTGAAGAGCGCCGAGTTGGGGAGTTTCGGCGCGGCGGGGGTGGGCAGGTGGGGTGGGGTTTGGTGGCTGGCTGTAGGGGTGGTGGTGGTGGTAATGGTAGTGATGGTGGTGGTGAAAGTGGTGGTGGCGGCGGTGGAGCAGGTATCAGCAGCAGCTACAGACAGCAGCGCCTGGCCTTACTCGGTCGGGCAGGTGCTGCTGGCCGAGGTGCTGGCCCAGATGCTGGTGTTTTTCAAAAAAGGTGACGGTCGTATATCAGATGCGATCTGATTCAGGCGGTCATATTTCTGCCATGGGTTTTCCCCTGGTCGTCTCCAAAACAAGACGCGATCCGGCAGGCGCCGGCACCGGTGCCGGGTGATTATTTGACGGGCCAAGAGGGCAGGAGGGGAAATGGGCCTGGCCCGTCCTGCCCCAGTTTTGGTCCCGCGGGACTCGTATTCTCAAGCAGGCAGGCAGGCCTCTCCAACTCTCCAATCGCCTCCGGGAGGGCTGACCGAGGCGGACCCGTGCGACGCTGCCGGTACCGCTGGGGAATCAACAGAGGGGGGGCTCAAGGAGGAGGGCTCGAGGAGGAGGGGGGATGGCAACATGGAACGAGGAGCGACGGGGGGGGGCGACCCCTCACCACCACCACTTGCCACCGCACGGGGCGGCAGCAGCAGCAGCAGCGACCGCGCGCAGCGGTCTGCGTGGCGGAAATGGTGGTCTCGGCGGCGGAGCGTCTGCTCTCGCCTCCCTCCTCCCCCACGGCCGAGACGGGGGTGCGGGGGGGTCTCGCGCGCGCTCGCGAGAGCCGAGAGGGTGTGTGAGCTCAAGGTGGAGTCGCGACGACGCAGGAGGGGATGTGAGGTAAAAATTAGCAGCAGCCACGGGCAGCCAAGGGGTACCAAGGGCTGATGCAGTCGCCCGTGTTATTATACCTGCTGGATGCGAGGCGTCAGCAATAAGAAGCAACCGACACGAGCGGGCAAGAAGCGCGGCCGCACCTTGGACGATCAGGGTTGGCGACGCGGCACGATGCGAGGGCGAGGGCGAGGGCGAAGGCGAGGACAAGGACGCGGCGAGGCCGAGTGTGAGGGCAATCAATGAATTGAGGGTCAGTGGGGGGCCGACAACAAGACCCGTATGAGTTGGGCTCCGGAAGAGGCCTGGATGGGCTTCGGAACGTGGCCCAGTAGCATGAGCCCTTGTTTCTTACGCTGCCCACCTCCCCCACGGAGGGCCAAATCAACCCCCCACCGTTGAAGTGGAGAAAAGAAAGCGAAAACATGGAAATGGAACTGGAAAATGGTAAACAGAGGCCCCGGCCGAAATCAGGAACGAACCCCAGCTGCCACTCGACCCGACCCGGACATTCTGCAATCTGCCGCGTCGATTGCGCCTCCAAGGGCTCGAGGGAGCATTCCTCGTCAGTCCTCGAGGGAGGATGAGCCGCATGGGCCTGCGGCTGGCGGCTGGCGGCTTGCGGCTTGCGGACCAGAAAGCTGGAAACTGGCGCCGCAGGCTTTCCGCCCCGACGTGCCGAAGCCCCCCACATCTCGGGCCACCTTGCAACGCAAAAAAGCCCACCCACACGCGCACTCACACGCCACACGCGCACTCACACGCCACACACACCTCGGCCCCCTGCTCCACCATCCTTCTCCTACACCTGCTCCCGGCGTGTGGTGATTTGGCAATCTATTTCGCCCCCCTCTTCCCCCCATCCCGCTTCGACTTTCTTGTGCGACCGCATCCCGCGCCGGAGTCGCCCGCTGGGTTTTTGAAAGTCGGCCTACCTTACCCCGAGCCAGCTGATCGGCCAATCAATGAGCTCGGCCGCCTCACCCCTCCCTTTGACGAGCGCTAACAGACCACGGCGAGTAACGTGTACGTGTGAGCGTGGGGTGGGGCTCCAAGGGGCCTCGAGTCGAGCCAGCCCCCTCGAGTCAAGGGCGCAGGCGGGCGAGCAAGCGGCTCGAGCCGCGGCCCGTGATGTCACCGGCACCACATCCGGATTGGCGCAGGCAATCTCCCGCGGAGCGGATAGAGGCTGGATGTGACGCGGAGCTGGGAACAGCTCAGCACGCAGAACCATCAGGCCATATGGCCACGTATTTTTTCACTTTTGCCGCCGCTCTCACGATCCCCGAGCCAATTGCCCCGCCAAGACCCGGGATAAGGCTGGACGAGAGGGATAAGGTGAGAGGGACAAGGTGAGAGGAAAAGGTGAGAGAGATTGGGTCAGAGAGGGGAAAGGGGAGGAGGGAGGGGGGACGCGGCTCGACATGGACTCTGTCCTTGGCACCTGCCATGGTGGCCCGGTGATGGGGCGGTCAGACACGTGTAACCAGCCAGACAGGAGAGCGCAATGTTGCCCGCCTGGCACTCGCCTGGCAGGGACAGATCCCAATCGGATAGGTGCAGTTATCCAATCCATCCATCTCTCGAGATGACCATCCAGCTAGGCACTCAGATGCCCGACCAATGGCTGGCCAAAGACGCAAGGAGGCGTCTCTGTGCGCCGCATGACATGCAGATACAGCTCCAGCCATTATATCCGGCCAGGCGTCGTGTTGTGGCCGAGCAAGTTAGCGAGCTGCCTATGCCGCCGCCGATCGACTGATGTTGTTTTCACTGCTGGCTGCCGCCCACCGCCGGGGCAGGGATTCTTATTTCGGCCCTGAGCCGCACGGCCGTGCCAGCCAGCCAGCCAGTTAGCCAGCCAGCCAGCTCGCTCGTCATGTGCCTTTCTCCTTCCTCTCGTGAGCTGGCATGGGTATACCTAATTTCCCGGCCTCAGAGGCCGGCTTCCGGCCCAGGGGCCGTGCCGCGCGGGCCGGCGTTCACCAAGGAGGATGGACAGCAGCTGTTCCACGACAGGGACTGCGGCCCAGAATAGCTCAGAGAGAAAAAAAGAAACAGGAAAACCGAACAAGCGAAAGAAAAAGAGAGGAGAGACATGGTCCACGGTCCGGGCCCGGGCTATTATTCCCCGCCCTCCGTGTGCCAGGTCGCGCCTCCGCGCCTGCTTCCCAGATTCCCTGTGCTCCTGCCATTCGCCCCCTCGCAGCAGCAGCGGTGTCACGGATGTTTAGCTTTATCGTCCTCAGCCTGCGCGCTCACCCGTCGAGCTGGGGGATACAGTCCGCGGCCGACGCCGGCTGCTGGTCAACATCAGCGCGCGCACCCTGTGCACGCTGGAGGAGGACGGGTATATGAAAATGTCGCCCGACTCTAACCTGACCGCCTCCTGTCGGAATTTCCCGCCTGCGAGGTCTCATGGCCCCCGTGCCCGGGCTGCCAATGTGATTGGTTAGGGTCAGGGAATGTAGTCGGGGCGGCGGCGGCAGCGTGTACGTGTAATCAGGGTCAGATTCCAACCGTCATCTATCCGGTAAGCGACACTTTGCGTTGTGTGCCGCTGTTCTCTTCGACCCAGGCCTTGAGATGGCTCGATGCCGGCCTGACATGTACATGGCCAGAAAGAGATGGCACGCCCCCGTCCCTTGGTGGCTGTCGGCCAGTTGGTTGGCTCGGTGGTGCATGGCAGGCTGTCGTCCCACGGGACCAGCTGGGCTGGGTGGCGGTGGTGGAGGAGACACGGTGACTTGGGCCAGCCGAGATGGCCAGAGCCGGGGCCGATTTGCCGGTTCAGATGGCTGGTTCGACATCGCGCGCGCTGGGCGGACGGACTGATGGACCACGCGACGGTCTGATCGGCTGTGCCTTGTACCTGCGCCGAGAACTGCTGCGTCTGAGACGCATACAGGGAAACCGCTCCCGGAGAAACGATCACTGGAGCGGGGTTGACGGTGATCGTCGCCGTGCCAGACTTTGTTGGGTCGGCAACACTGGTTGCCGTCACGGATACCGCGGTCGAAGATGCCAGCGTTGATGGAGCGGTGTACACCCCGCTGGGCGAGACACTGCCGACGGCGGGACTGATCGACCATGTGACAGCCGTGTTCGCCGCATTGGACACAGACGCCGTCAAGGGCTGGCTCTGCGACAGCAGCAGGGCAGCGGTTGCGGGAGTGACCGACACGCTAACCGGCGCATTCAGCGTCACTACCGCGCTGGCTGACTTCGTCGTGTCGGCCGCGCTGGTCGCAGTGATCGTTACGGCCTGCCCCGCGATACTGTTGGCGGGCGCGGTGTAAAGTCCGGTCGCAGACAGGGTCCCAATAGCGGGAGCCATCGACCACGTCACCGCGGGATTTGTCGCATTCGCGACCGTCGCCGTAAGCTGCAGCGTTCCGGAGGCCGCGAGCGAAGTCGCCGCCGGAGTCACAGAGACGCTGACCGGCGGACTGACTGAGATGGTCGCCGTGGCGACTTTGCTGGTGTCCTGCAGGCTGGTCGCCGTCACGGTGATCGTCTGCAATGTGGTGACGGACGACGGGGCCGTATAGAGGCCGCTGCTGCTAATGCTGCCGACCGCAGGGCTGATCCCCCAGGTGACATTGGTGTTCGAGGCCCAGGTGGTCGTTGCCGTCAACTGTTGTGTTTGCGCCGGATACAGCGTGATGGCCGCCGGGGTAATGGCAACGCTCACCGGTCCGTGCTGATCGCCGATGACCTGGTTGTTGGTCGCAAGCTTGTTCGCCCAGTACGCCCTCTCTGTGGTCTCCGCGGAGAGCGTCAAAGTGCCGCCGGAGAGACACGGGTCGGTGAACTGGTTCCCGCTGACACTGTTCGACAGGGTTTGCAGATCGACAGGATTGGCGCTCGAGTCAGCCGGCACCGGGTGGTTGGCCGTATTCGGGATGATCAGTCCGCCTGCCGTGGTCGTAATGACATTGTTGTAGAAGTTGGGTGATGCCGAGCGATTCCACAACACGATGGCATTCACACCTGCTTTTTAATACCAGTTGCCAAGGCTGTCCTGACCGCA
>JAOYNC020012746.1:0-16657 GCA_025802115.2 Bertia moriformis
CCTCGCGGCCTGCCGCCCGGTTGCGCTCGATCTCGGCCCGGTGGACGGCCTCCCACTCGGCGAGCTCGCGCTCGGCCCGGGACCGGGCCTCGTCCGAGCCGCGCGCCAGGTCCATGGCCAACGTCTCGACCCGCTCGAGGTACTCGTTATGGTCCCCGACCGTCTCGAAGTCGTCCTGGACCTTGTTGAAGACGTCGGCGACCCGGCGCCGCGCGTCCACCTCGCGCTCGACCGAGAGATCGCCGAAGTAGGGGGCGCGGAACTTGGCCCGCCGCAGCGTGCGCCGGCACCCGGCGTGCGGGCACTGGGCGGGGCCGTCCCGGAAGATGCGGTCGACGCAGGTGACGCACATCTGGTGGTAGCATTCCGGGTTGATCAGCAGCTCCAGGTCCTTGTGGATGTAGCTCGAGGTCTTGCAAACGGGGCAGACGACGTGGTGGTCGGCGGGGTCGGAGTCGGAGTCCGCGGAGGGGCGGGGGAAGGCCTTGGGGGGCATCTCGGGGGGGGGGGTGATAAGGCCGAGTGGGAGCTGTGCTTGGGGGGGAAGGTTGGCGGCTGAGAAGTGTGGGTCAGGGGAGGGGGGGCCAGATGCTATTAAGGGGGGTGAGGAGCTCGGGCGGAGGGGCAAGTGCTATCGAGATCGAGAGGGATGAGAGGTGTGGACCGGGGCATGAGTGCTATCGGCGCGCTTGAGGGCAGGGCGAGGGTGGGGATGGGAGTGAGAAGCGCGGGCCGGGGGGTTGCTTTTGCGGAACATGCCTGTGGGGGCGAGCGCGTTGCTGGACGGCGTTCACAGAGTTCGCGAGGGGGGGGGACTGGGCATGACAGAGCGGCGGCCGAGGTTGCCCAATACGGACCCGACAGTCTCGAAGCAAAGAGGGAGAAGTATCTCTCTCGGCTTGGCGGTTTCGCGCTCTGTTCAGCCTCGGGATTGTAAATCGCCGTCGAGGTCGAGCTCGATTCCTATTGGCCAGGGCCGAAATCAGCCCTGCCTCAGCTGGGCCCGCCGGCCTGCCTGCCCCGCCCCCGCCGCAGGCAAAACTTGGGCTTCTTGCACCCTCCACCAACCACTCCACCCAGGACATTCAGATAAAAGCCCACGGAGCCGAGCTCAAACCCCCTCAAAATGAGCGACAAAGGTAGGCGCCCCCTGAAATGCCATCTCAGGCTGCTTGCGCGGTCCCCCCAACCCCCCCAGAGTTGGGGTTGAAGCCCCCCCTCCCACTAACCCTGCCCCCAGACACCACCCCCGCCGAAGAGGCCGCCGCTCGCGCAAAAGAGGCTGCCGAGCAGGCCGCCCTTCCGTACAAATGGACCCAGACCATCTCCGAGCTCGATGTCACCGTCAGCGTGCCGGGCACTTGCCGGGGAAAGGACCTCTGCGTTGACATTACCCGGCGGCGACTCAAGGTTGGGATTCGGGGCCAGGATCCCATCATCGACGTCCGTCTCCTCGTCCCCCTCTTCCTCCTCGGCCCGTCCCCACCCCCCTTACTGACCCCCCCACAGGACGACCTCGCCCACCCCGTGAACACCGAAGACTCTACGTGGACCCTGACCGCCGCCCCCGACGGCACCAAGACGATCGAGATCCACCTGGACAAGGTCAACCAGATGGAGTGGTGGGCCCACGTCGTCAAGTCGGCCCCGCCCATCGACACCACCAAGATCCAGCCCGAGTCGTCCCGGCTGTCCGACCTCGACGGCGAGACCCGCGGCATGGTCGAGAAGATGATGTATGACCAGAGCCAGAAGGAGCGGGGCCTGCCCACTTCGGAAGACCAGAAGAAGATGGACATTCTCGCCAAGTTCCAGCAGCAGCACCCGGAGATGGACTTTTCCAAGGCCAAGATCGGGTGAGGGGGAAGAAAAAAAACCCGAGATTATGACAAACCGCACATTACCTGTCCTGTCAAGAAGTGGTCGTTGTCAGGGGTGAAACGAAACGCGGAACCCACGGCATGCTCGGAAATACAGCATCAGAGTGCCCCTGAGTACTACTGTACTTTGATATTGGAACTGCACCCGCGACTGGAGGCGCCACTGTGCTCGGCGGCCCCCGTCGGTTGCGTGGCCGGCCCGAGGACCGGACCCGCAACGGGCATTCCGTAGCACTGACATCAATCACATCACAAGACACATGCGGCCCGGCCCGGCCCAGTCCAGTCTGCTCGCTACCGTGATATGGCCTATTGCCTATTGCCTTGATAGCCGCGCCGCCTTGAACCGGCTGACCGGCGGCCCGCTATCCTCCCAAGTAATGGGCTCTTCGTTCTCCTTCAGGAACCCCCCTTCGCGGTGGATGAACTTGTTGCGCAGCCGGTGGTACTGTTCCCGGAGCCCCTGCTCTGCGCCATCGTATAACTCACTCTCGTTGTTATCGACCGCCCGCGAGAGCAATTGCAGCGATGGCTCCCGCTCAACAACGGCGTCGGCCAGTGTTTTGCCTGGCGCGACGGGCGGCAGCGCGTCAGCGACCCCGTCCTGGCCGTCTCGGTCAAGGAACCGGACGGGTGCGTCCAGCGGGCCTGCGGACGGCGGCGGCGGTGGCAGCTCGAATCCATCACCGGCCGGCGTGCCAGCTGCCAGGGCTTGCTTGAACCTCGACACTTTCCTGGCAGGTGGTCTTTCATGCTGCTGCTGCTTCTGCTTCTGCTGCTGCCACCGTGTGGTCGGGTCTTGAGGGCCGGACGACCGCTCGACAACGTCGCCCAAGGGGTCGACCGGCGGTGTTGGCTTGGTCTCCGTCGTCCCCATTTCGTCGTCTGGTGCCACATCCAGTGTCTCGGCGAACCGAACCCCCTTCTTCTGGCCCGGAGCGGTTCTGTCGGTGTTGGACGGCTTCGAGGCCGGCGCTCGGTCGGCCCGATCCTCCTCCGGCCTGACCGCGATTCTCCCGATTCCTTCTTCTTTGATCCTCAGTTCTTTGCTCCTGTCTTTGTCCGTGCCCTGGGTGGATCGTGCCGACTGGATTCCGTACTTCTTCTCCAGTGCCCGCATTCGCTGCCGGTACGCGTCCGTGACCACTGGTTGCCTGCTGCGGCCGTACTGGTCCTCGTCCTCGTAGTCGCCGCCGCCGTCGTCGTCGTCATCCTCGTCGTCGTCGTCATCGTCGTAATCATCGTCAGCATCTTCCTCCTCATGGTCCATGGCTGGATCCGAGTCCGAGTCCGTGGCCGAGTCGTCCTCCTCAATGTCCATCTCGGCCACGACCGCCCCAATCTCGCCCATGCTGTACCGCAGCATCTCCCGCCGCAGGGCCGCGTCCTCTTCAGACTCATCGGCTGGCAGAATCGGTCGTTTCCGATTCATATTGTCCTCCTGCTCCCTGGCTGTCTGCATGATGCCGGCGAGGCGCTTGGCCCTCCTGGACATGGGCTGATCGGTCTTGTCGGGGGACATGTAGTCATCTCTCTGGCCAAGGTTCTCGTCCTCGGGTTCAGAGTGCGCGCTGTCGTCGCCCTCTTTAGTGTCTGTGGCGAACCTGACTCTGGTTGTGGGTTTGCTGGTGGTGGCCGTCTCGACCTCGGCTCTGGTTGTGGGTTGGCCGGTGGCGGCTGTCTCGACCTCGGCCCCAGTTGTGAATTGGCTGGTGGTGGCCATCTCGACCTCGGCTCTGGTGAGTGTAGTGCTGCTGCTGCTGCTCTCCTTGGTGTCGTTACTGCTTTCCTTGGTGTCGCCTGCCCCCAGCTTTGCGACTCCTTCAGCCGGCGACTCTTTGCCCCCGGACGCCGTAGTCCCCCGGTTAGCCGGCGCAGGCTTTTCTCTTATGGGCGACAATCCCGGAGTCAACTCGGCCTGTTTCCCGTCCTCCCCCCCCTCCCCCCCCGCCCCCCCATCCTCCCCCTCCTCGGGAAAGATAATGCCAGCTCGTGCCAAGGTCGCGCTGATCTGTCGCTCCGCATCCTCCGGTCGTTCTAGCCGGAAGGATACCACATTATCATCGTCATCTAGCTCCTCAATAATATCCATAAACGGGTCATCCGGTTCGGACCGGTTCTGCTTCTGGTCCGGCCCCTCGTCCTGCTCTTGGCCCTCATCTTCCCCATCCAGCTCGCCAGCATTCAGGAGGGTCTCGGACTTGCCAAGTCGCTCCTCGGCCGCGGCCGCCTCGCGCTTCAGAGTCTCAATGTTCCGTCCCACATACTCAAGCCGGCGGTCGATCACGGCGGCGACCTGCTCGCGCGTGCGCAGCCGCTGCTCCGCCTGCGTGCTCGCCGCCGGCGCGGTGAAGATCTCGGCCAGGTCGCGGCTCGTGATCGGGTCGGACGAAAAGGTGTCGCGCACCCGGGCCAGTGCGGCGGCGTCGCCGATCGGCACCGCCGCGACCTTCTCCTTCAGCCACTCGTAGCCGGCGTTCCATCGCTGCCACGCGCCGAGGCTCTGCTGCAGGGTGGCAAGCTGGTCGCGCAGCTTCTGGCGGCGGCGCTGCAGATCGAGAAAGCGGGGATCGGCGGCGGCCGCGGGTTCCATCGCACGTGCGAGGTACGGTAAGAGGAAGCGAGGTCAATACAGCAGCAGCAGCAGCGTGAGCAAACGCGGGAAAACACTGCCGGCCATGGGGCTGGTTATTTGTTCTGCTGATTACCTAAGCGAGAGCCCAGAGAACGCGGTCTCGTGGTCTTTCATGGCCCCTCCCAGCTGGCACTCCCAGCTTGCACTCCCAGCTTGCACTCCCAGCTTGCACTCCCAGCTTGCACTCGGTCCGGATTCCTGATTCCTGCGGTCTGGCCAGTTTACCTGACTATAGTATACCCACCCTACAGGATCATTATCTCGTCGCACGTCTCACGCCTCACGCCCTCACGCCCTCATACCCTCACACCCTCACACTTGCAGTCCCAGCACATTCATCGCGAGCAGCTCGCTCTCCGAGTCATAAACACCCCCAGACCCCATCGAGCTCACGGCCGACGCCCGCCTCCCGGCGCCTCCCGGAATCGTCTGGGCCCGCTTCCGAGACCGGCCCAGCGCCCTGGTGGAGTTCCTCAGTCCGTCGCGCATCCTCACCACACTCCTCATCCTGGCGATCGCCACCTCCTCAGCCTCCTCCCCCTCCCGCTGCTGCGGCTGCTCCTCCTCCTCCGCGGGGGCCGGGGCCGTCGGCGCCGGCTTGAACAGAAACGGCGCGACCGCAAGAAGGTTGGCCGGCACCCTCATCTGCTGCTCAACGGCGGGAGAGGCGTAGTCGCCCGCTCCGTCGTTGAAGCAGGGGCTCGACACCGGCCGGGCCGGCGCGATCTCGCCGGTACGGGCGATGAATTCTCGCTCCATCGCCTCGACGGCCGTGCGCATCTCCGGGATCGATCTTTTGTAGCTCCGCCGGCTCAGCTTCCCTGTTAGTGTGTGAGCAGGTGGAGCCCGGTGCGGAGAATGGAGTGAGACCGGTGCAGATCGGTGCGGATCAGGTCCAGTTCTGGTAGTGCAGTGCAGGTGTCAGCCGGCTGGCTCACCCTCCTCGAACCGTCTCATCTGCGACACCCATTCCGTCAGGCTCGCCTTGACGCGGGCATTGAAGTGTCCGAGCCCAAACTCTATCGAGGCCCGCTCCGAGATGGTGTGGAGCCGGGCCGCGAGGTCTTGGCCGTCATCGCGCGCTGGGCCGTCCCCCCGGTGACGGTTGGACCAGCCGGTCAGGATCATGGCTGACGGTTACGCGGCTGCCGCGGTGGAGGAGGAAGGTGATGGTCGGTCTCGGGGGGCAGTGCGTGATAGGCCAGCGCATCTTAGGGGGCCGGCATACGGAGATGTCGCCGCTGCAGAAGGAAAGAAAGGAAAGGCGAGACAAATAAATGCAACTGGTGGCGCGGTGGTAGGGAAAAAAGGTACCCCGGGAAAGAGATGCGGCCGGGCCGGAAGGTCGGAAGCAATTGAGGTCGGAATAAGGTACTTACGGGGCCCACTGCATCTGGACTCCCAGTCCGCGGCGGCAACTGAAGGAGGACAAACTGACTCCTCCTGCGACGCGGCGGCTGAGAATTTCTTACGTGAGAGGGAGCGGTCAAGTCCACCAATCCAGGGGCGCCAGGGCCGCAGAGCCCTGCAGGCACTGGCCGATGAGTGGCTTGCAGGCCCACTATCGGCCTGGGTCGGGTTCCCACTCGCTCCTTCCCGGGCGCTCCTCCCGTCGCCAAGTAGTCCGACCCAGAGGCAATTATCCCCCAAGCCGGAGGGGAGGGACCCCAGCGAGAGGTGGACTAAAGACCTGGCAGCTCGGAGCACGGTGGGCCTGCGAGCCAGCACTCCTCCTCCCATGGATGATGACCCCAGCGGTCGGGGGCTGGGCGGAGCCCGGCCACCCGGCCCACAAGGTCATGGATATCCCCCAGTGTCCCAGGGAAAATTAGCTGTAGATCTGGTGGAGCGTGTGCCAGGTCCCCCATTCTGGCGGTGTGGGCGTGAGGGAGTAAAGATGGAAATGAGCGCTCCGTTTGAGCGCTGCTCGCGACCTGATATTCTAGAAACCTATAGCGTGTGTACAGGGAGATGTACGGCAGACCAGACCGTGAGAAACAAAGATTGGCTGGGGCTGGGACTATTCATGTGGGCGGGCCAGGGTTCCCCGCCAGTGCCCTGGCGAGCTCCAGTTCGGCGGAGGCGGCGCCGACGCGAGCCTCATCCTGCAGGTGCCGGTTTCTCTTTATCGATCCGGTATTGGGAAGGCATATGGGGGAACCTCTTAATCTATACAGGTAGTCACCGGTCGGCCGAGTACCGTCTACTCGACCGTCCACTCACACCAGGCCGGACAGAAGCGGCCTGGCTGCCTCGGACTTTGGCCGGGGAAAAAGCAATGGCCTCGAATTGGGTCCATATGGCACACGGCCATGGAGATATGTGGACGAGGATGAATTTGCCGCCGGCCCGGACACCATCGACTACCGGCTCGCTCCAGAAGAGCTGCGAGTGCCATCGGGCAGGCGCGGAAGCACCCGGCCCGTCCCCCGCCGAGTGCTGGCTGGATCTGCATCAGCATCTCCTCATCGTGATACCTACACGCCATACGCAACCAGAGATCCCGAGACGGGGACGACATGGCCGTCGGCCATGACCGCGCGGGCGTCGTCCGCCGTGCCACTGTCGACTCTCAGACCCTCGGCTGTCCTGTGCCCCGGGGCACCGACGTCTTCTGCAGCGTCCGACCGACTAGACGGGCCGGCCGCCCCCCTTGACGACCACAGCAAATATAAGGCGTGCCACTACAGCTTCTCGCTACCGGCCGAGGAGTGCGCCGAGGGGACCCGCCCGGGCTAGCATGGCAGAAATCGAGCGGGCCGTGGCCGAGCGCATCCCGCACCAGCCTTCTGAAGCACAATATAGTGGCAGCTGATACGGCAATGGCCGTACTTGGGCCCAATCCTTGTCAATCCGCGCTCTATTGATCATCCGCCCCCGGGCATTCTCCCAGCAGACGAGCCCACACTGCCAGGTCTTGGTGGACTTGGCCCAAATAACGGCTGGATGACGGTGGGGAAGAGGTTCGGTCGCAGCCGGCGGCATATGCACCAAGACCCGGCTCTTCTAGTCCACATCCTCCGCGTCATCGGCCAGCTCCTCGAACCGCCCCTCTTCTACTGCGGTTCGCATCGGGTTCTGTACCTGTATCAGCCCGTTCTGCCTCAACCGCTCAAAGAGGACAAACAACCTCTCCGCCTCGCGCATCTTCTCGTCGTCGCTCATCTGCGGCACCTCCACCGTCCTCTCCCGGTCCAGAAATTGGCCCGTGACCGGGTTTACTGGCCGACCGGCCGCCTCTGGAGACCTCGTGCCCCTCGCCTTCGGCCCCGGTCCCGGTCCTGATCCCAATCCCGGTCCCGGTCCCGGCCCCGATCCCGGCCCCGAGCCCGACCCCGACCTCGAGTCCTCCGCTGTGCTGTAGGCCTCGGACGCGGACTGTGGTATGGGCAGGTTCTTCTGAAACAGGAGCCCCGACGCAAAGCCGTAGCCCACGTTGTCGACAAACGTCTGCGGATCCTCGTCCGACATGTCAAACAGCAGCTGCGATATGACCTCGCGCAGGTTCGGCGTCATCGGATTGGTCGAGTTCGCCAGCAGCCGGGACGTCATGGACTCGCCCCGGCCGAGCACGCACTGCCGGTCCTCGGCCGTTGGCAGCAGCCTCTCCCGCATGTAGGCCCTTACCGGGGCCGGGCTGATCCCGTGCAGCTTCCGCAGCGTCTCGACCAGGGGCGTGACGTAAGGCTCGAGCTCCGAGTCCCGGTACGCGCCGAGCGCGTGGTCGAGTATCTCGATCAGCCGGGCCGCGACGGACTCCGGGGTCTTGTTCGGGAACAGGGCGCACCGCACCTGGGCCCTGTCGCTCTCGAGCCTGAGGTTCAGGAGCGCGTTGACGAGGGGGCCAAATGGCGGGTCCAGCGGCCTGGTGGCCGACACGTCGTGCTTCCAGAGGAGCGCGACGATGTGGCCGATCGCCGGAGAGAGGGCGTCGACGGCGCTGGGGCAGTACGTGGTGAGGTTGAAGACGAGCTTGGCGGTCTCGACGAGGGCCGGCTCCTCGGTCGGGTCCTCGCGGGCCTTGGCGGCCGCGCCACTGCACCAGGAAGATGGGGCCGCGACGAGCTTGGCGTGCCGGCCGAGGTTGTGGCATATGATCTCGGCCAGCTGGTGGTCGTGGACGAGGACGTCGAGGTCGACCGTGGTGTCGTACGTGGTCAGGAAGATGATGCGGCTGACGAGGAACTCGTCCTCCCAGCTCTCGCTCCGGAGCCGCTTGCAGGCCTTGGCCCCGAGCCCGAGGTCGACAAACATCTGCCGCGTCTCGGGCCGGAGCAGCATCGCGTTGGCGATGCAGCGGAGCGCGTTGCGGGCCGTCGTGCTCGAGGCGCTGTCAAAGGCGTGCCGGGTGAGGGTGGCGATGCCCTGGCGGTGCCATGGCAAGTAAGCACGGGTCTGGTCGGCCCCGTGGGTGCCGTGGGTGCTCCGAGCCGACAAGACCGGATATATACATACCTCTGGTGTGAATATGGGATCCGCCCAGCTCGGGTCCCGACCGTATACCTTGAGCTGTTCCAGCGCGGCATCGCGTTCTGGCCGCCGAGTCAGCGCGGCCGGCCGTGATGATCCGGCCGACAGCTCCCCGGCGGCTGTCTCACTCACCATCGGGCGTGAACAGGGCTTCCTTCGCATCGAGCGTCAGCTTATCCATCAGCCGGGTAACCACGTCGAGTTTGGCTGCCGGCGCGGGCCCAGATTAGCATCAGCAGCCATATATGAGGCCTGGGTAGGAGATGGAGATTGCTCGCTTCGGGCGCAGCAGACGACGTACCGGGCCCGGCGAGGAGGCTCGAATCGGGTTGGCTGGGCTGGGACATGATGGTCCGAGACGATGATTCTTCTGCTTCTTCTTCTTCTTCTGTTGCTGCTGCTGCTGCTGCTCTGCTGCCGCTGCAATCGATGTCGGTCAAGTGATGCTGAGTGATGGATCCCCATTATGGACTAGATTCCTGGAGTCGGTCGGGCCAAGGCCGCTAGGGTACCCCCTCCCGATGGCCCGCTTGAGATGGTTGGCCCCGCACGAGCACATGTGCTCTCCCTGCAGCCGAGCCACAAGCATCCAGCCGCACTCGCAGTCTTTCGCAAGCAAACTTACTTGGCCATCTCATGCCACCACGTTTCGTGCAGCTGGAGTTGGACAGTTATCCGGGTCGAAATTGTGATTGTGTCTGGAGGGTGGGGGAGGCGACCTGCCATGATTGGCCACGCGCCCCATTGACCGGGGCTTTAATCGGAAGGATTAAATAAGAAAAGAGCAAGGGAAGAAACGCGGTTCCGTCGCCACGCGCCATCGCGTCAGGCGAGCCTCTGTCTGCGGTGGGTCACGACCTCTCATTACCATCCGCTGGCCTCCCTCGCGCATCCATCCCCTTTCAACAGAATCTACGGCGGATCCGGCTTCCCTCCCCAGCTACGCGGCGCAAGCCTCGAGCCTCAAGGCCCACCTGGTTCCTTTTTCTTTCTTTCTCTTGGTCTAGCTCGCGCCACCAAGCCAGGCAGAGATGATCACTATTTCGGTCGCATAAATGTTCACCCCTGCGAGCCTTCCCACCTAGATCGCCGGCGCGCCGTTGCCTCCGGCGCAGTCATGGCCTCTCCCGCCCTCGACGAGCTGCAGCACTCGACGTTTGACCTGCTCCCTCCCCGCCCGCCGACGCCCCCTGCGCCCGCCGCCGCCTCTCTGCCCCTCTCGACCGCGCCGATCGCAAACAGCCGGTCCACCAGACCCCCAATCGGCGTCCTCCTGCCCCCCCCGTGTCCCACTGACGGGCCCTGCCGCTCGGCTGCCTCCGCCACCGAGAATCCAGGGTCCCCCCGCGGCCGGGGCGGCGCCAAGCGGGTCGAGTGGTCTGTGGAGCCCGTCTACGTCGAGGCCAAGGAGCACGGTCGCGGCGACTCCCCCCCCGCCCCCCCCGGCACCGACGCGTCGCCGAGCCGTTCGTCACCGCCGACCAGTCGCCCGCTCGGACCGGACAGCAGGCCGATCAAAGGGATTCTCAAGCCGTCATCCTGGCCGCCGTCCGGAGGCCACGTTGCCGACGACTCGAACGAACAGGCCGGGATAGCAGCAGCAGCAGCACCGGCAGCAGCAGCAGCAGCGCCGGCCGTCGCGTTCGCCAACATGCTCGAGTCCATCACGCAGCAGTTGGCCGGCGGCGACGTAATCACGAGGCGCGACGCCTACGATGTCCTCGCCCGGGCCCTGCGCGCGTCTGACAACCTGCCGGACCGGGCCGCTCTGCGCGACAAGACCGGCCTGCTGGTGCAGTTCATCCAGCGCGATGTCAGGTTCACAGCCGCGCCCGCCGCGCCCGCCGCAGCGACGGCAGACGGCGGTGGCCAGCCGCAGCTGTTGCTTGCCGACGCCTTATTCGCCGACGCCTCCCTTGCGGCGGCCGCGCTCGGCCTTCTCAACGTACTGCTCCAGCTTCCCTCGGTCGCCGCGGCTATGCCGCACGATTTCGTCGTCTTCACGCTCGACCACGCGATCCGGCTGCTCGAGAACGATTCGGTGCCGCGAGTGGTCTCTCGCAGCGTCATGCAGATCCTGTACCGGCAGAACTTCCCGGCCAAGGTCATGACGTCGGACCGGGTCGGCCGCCTGATAGCTGCCCTGCTGGGGACCCGTCCCAGCAAGACGGCCAAGGTTGCGTGCCTCCAGATCTACCGCCACCTGATCGTCCAGTGCCGCGGCCCTATGATCGCCCACCCGGCCTGGCTGCTCGAGCTGTTCGTCGACATGGCCGCGACCGCCAAGGCGATCCGCCCATACGCAATCAGCCTGGGGCTCGAGGCCGGCTTTGGCCTCGCCGACGACCGGGTCTTCCGCCGCAAGGTGATGGACATGCTCGAGCACGAGCACGGGCTTGACGAGTCCGACGAGCCTGACGAGCGCGGGCACGAGCACGCACCCGAGAACGAGCACGGCCGTGGCATCCCGGCCCAACAGCCGCCGCAGCCGCAAAAGAAGAAAAAGTACGCCGCATTCTACCTCGATGCGCTGCGAGGGATGCTGCAAGACCCGGACACGGCCGCGTCCGTGCCGCAGATCTGGAGCGTGCTCGTCCTCTTCCTCCGCCACGCCGTCGACCGGTGGGAGCTCTACCAATCGCTCCTCGAGCTCATCCAACTCTCCTTCAACAGCTCCGACATGGCCACCAAGCGGGAGGCCAATGTCGCGTGGGGCCGCTTCATCTACGTCTGCCACCTCGACGAGCGCCTGATAACCAAGCACCTCGCCACCCTCGTGAGCCCGCTGGTGAGCCAGCTGCGGCGGAAGAAATCACGGGTTCTGGATGACAAGTCGCTCCGGTCATCCGTCAACGCCGGCCTCTGTACCCTCTTCTACTACCTCTTCGCCCCCACCACCAGGCCTTCCGCGATCGACGCGTACTGGGATGGCGCCCTCCGCCCGGTCATGGCCGCACTCGGGAGCGGGAGCGAGGAGCACGGCCGGCTCGCGATGCAGATCCTCACCGGCCTGTTCGACCCGGCGCCGCGGCTGTGGAACGGCATCCGGGTGGCGGATCTGACCAGCCCGATCGGGCCCGACGAGCTCCCGGCCATCGACCCTCGTTGGCTCAGGCGAAACTGCGACCGCGTCTTTGCCATGGTCGGATCGATAGTGTTGCCGCGGTTCGTGCATCTGGCGTGGCGGGACAGCCTCCTGCACAAGCTGTGGCGGACCCTGGTCCACTCGGTGGCCTCGACCACGGCCAAGGAGATCAAGGTGTCGCTCGACACCGCCACCTTTATTGGCCATTTTCTTTCCATGGCCTCCGAGGTGTGGTTGGCCAGCCCGCCGCCGCCGCCGCCAAAGGGCCGCGATGATCCCGCCGCCAACTTCCTCGATGCCATGCGAGAGTTCATCCAGACCGTGTCCGGGGCGCTGGGTCCTCTGCCCCTCACGGAGAAGCTGATCCACATGGGCCAGGACTGCCGCACCTTCACCGCGGTCTCGACTACGCCTTCCCGCCGCTCCGGCAAGTCGGCCGATACGGCGCGGTCTCCCCTCTTTCATCTCTTCGCCCTGCTCGCCATCCCACCGCCGAACGTGCCGGACGACGAGAAGTACCTGAGGTTCCTGGATCAAACATTCATCCCCCTGATCAGCGCCCGGCCCGGCGACAGGGCGCGGGAGCTCATGGCCATCGTGCCGGCCGTCGCCGCGACCGCGATCGCCGCGGGGCCGTGGGCGCTGATTGCCCGCCAGATCATACCGACCCTGCGCGACGATGGCAGCCACACGCTCGGCGGCAGCGGTGGCAGCGGCGGCAGCGGCGGCAGCGGCAGCGCCGACGCCAGGCTTGGAAATGAGTACCGCAACGTGACCAACCTGCTGGGGCGGGCCATGACGTCGATCCCCAACGCGCACCTGGACATCTGGACATCGCTGTTCGACGCTCTCAGGGACCGACTGACCAAGGTCTACGGCGACGCCGGCCGAGCAATCGTTCTGGTGGAGCCGCTGGCCAAGGCGGCGCTCGAGCACCTCGAGAGCCTCGCCGAGGCTGAGGACGACCTGGTATGCTCGATATCCGGCAATCTTCTGGTCATGATCACTTCCATCTTCTCAGCCGCCACCCACCCGCGGGATGTGCAGGCCGTCAACACGGCCCGGCTTGCGCTCTGGGGGGGCTCGGTCGTGCCCGATGCCCGGTCCGCTGATCCGTACGACTGCCTATACCGGCTCGGGGGTCTCGTGCTGAGGCGCCTCTACAGCGGTCTTGGCCGGTCTGGTGTCGACGCCGCCGACGCCGCTATCGGGGCCGAACTTGCGGCGCCCCTGATCAGCGCCATCGCCGAGTTCTTGGCCCGGTGCAGCCGGCAACTGGCCCTCAGAAGCCTATCCAACATGCAGGACGGGATCGCGGTGTGGATCCAGGACGCCGATGCGCAACTCAACAGCCATCACACCGTTGCGGCATCCAGAGCTGTGCGTGTCTTGGCTGGCCTTAGCTAATCTTGGCTGTATCTTGGCTTACTTGGTAACCGTTCATTTGCTGACATGGTCGATACAGGTCAACGAATTGATGGGAAAGGCGTGCGGTATTCTTGGCGCGCTCGACCGGCCAGGCCGACTGCCTCTCGCCACCATCGAGCCTCTCCTCGAGGCCGCATTCCTGAGCAGGCACCTCCCTATCGTCAACGCCATCGCACTCACGTGGAACCGCATCTTTGAGAATGCGGAGGAGATCGAGTACCCAGACGGCCTCAAGGCGGCCCTCATCTCAGTCCGTTCTCGGGCCGACCTGCTCCTCTATATGCCTGGTATCGAGCCGTGGGGTGCTGAGGGCAGCCCAGAAGATATCGACATGCCAATCCACGGCTTTGTCGACTCACAGGACGAGACCGCCGCCGCTGACCGAGGTGGCGAGGAGGTTCCAGGTCTCGGTCGTCGCGTCTGCGGTGACCCGGCTACGGCGCCATATCCGGCCTCGTCGTCACCCGTCATCAACGTTGAGCTTCCCAGACCCACCCCCGACTCGGCAAGATTCCGGCCGCGGGAAAGATCGGGCAGGAAGTCTCGACTGCGGCACGACGACTCTCAGCTGGTCTTCGTGCCGATCGCGCCGTCATCGTCCCCTGGTTTCAAATCCCACGACGGCGACGATGATGCCGACGCCGAATCGCAGCATCTCACGGACCGACAGAAAGAGGTGCGCGAGAGACAGAAGACCAGCGAGGCTGCCACCCTCTACTCAGACCTGCGACGCACCAGCACGCAGGACCAACCGAGTCCGGTGGCGGGGGCGGGGGAGGCGACCGAGGCAGCGGGGCGCGACCCGCAGACAGAAACCCGGACAGAGACCCTCACCACCCCTGTGGTCAAGATGACGTCGTATGCGGAGCATGGTGGTTACGATTACGTGAATACGACACAAACTCCCCGCCGCGGCCGGATGATGCTCGACGATGGGGACAACTACGATATCCCATCATCCCCCCCGGAGGCGGTGCTCCGCCGCCTCCGCCCGCTCATATCGCGCCTCAGCGTGGCGGCCAAGGGCCGGACCGTCACCGGTGCGGTCCAGAGCTGGGAATTCTCATCATCACCCATATCCGGGTCGCCGCCGCCCCAGCCGGACGGCGGCGGCGCCGGCGGCGATCGTGACGTGGTGCCGTCAAGCGTACCAGAAGAGGAGCCTCTGGCCGTTTTGAGGACCATTTCGACCGAGACCAATACTCCGCTACAGCCAGCGCAGGACTCAACAGTCATGACCACCGCTCCACATAAGAAGGCGCCTGCGCTGTCAACCCCCACTGGAGTGATCCGGTCTCTGGGCGGTGATAGCAGCACGCGGGAGAGGAGGAGGCGGAGCGTGACTCCGACGACTAGGCTTCTACGGAGTCGCAGGAGGGGGGGTCATCAGCAAGAGGGCACACCGACACCCGAGACCAGACGAGTCTTCGCCGACACCATTGACCAGGCTGGGCCACTCCCGACGAGGAACGGCTCGGCCAGGCGGCCGGGACTGGCCGCCGGCGACACGATCGCGCCGCCATCGTTTGAGATGAGTGACGGCGACGAGAAAAGCTTGCTGCGGCTGGTGGCCGAGCTCGACACATCCGGTCCATCTCTCAGGAAGGCGCCGCTGCCCGGACCCGAGCCACACCATATCCCCACCGATGACGAGAAGGCTAACTACACCAGCATCAACGCTGCCGCAGCCCTCGGCGACACCCGCTCTATCTACAACTTCATTGCGCAGGCGATCGCCCTGCGCCGCGCCAGCCCCGCGCTCGTCTATGGCGACTATGTTGATCTCGACCCTGACAACGCGCAGATCTACGCTTACACCCGTAGCCTCGGCGATACGCGCTTCCTCGTCGTGCTCAACTTCAGCGCCATCCCGACCGACTACGTTCTGCCCGGCGGCATCACGCCAAAGACGCTGGCGCTCGGCAATCTCGACGTACCCAACAACGAGTCCGGAACGCTGCATCTCCGCCCATGGGAGGCCCGCATCTATCCCTACTAATTTCGCGACCTTCGTCGCCCCACTGCACGTGACCGCGTCCCCGTAAATTGCATGCTCACCTCACACCCCGTCCTCTTTCAAACACCTGTCATCTCGACCGAAGAACGCGCAGGTCGCTCCGTGCGTTCGCGATGATGCGACCAGCCATTCGCCTGGGCGCTACTGCCTGATGGGCGCATGAACAACTCACGGACAGCCCGCGCGAGAGTGCTCCAACTCGCGGCCCTTTGCGCGCTTATGACAGCGTGGCTTGCCCCCGCGCAAACACCCGCACAGCCACTCGCCCCCCTCGAGCACGAGGGCACGTTCACCCTCTTCAAGTTCGCCAAAGCCATCGGCCGCGAGCACTATACCCTCGCGCAGACCCCGCATGGCCTCGAGCTCCGCGACGACTTCCTCTTCACCGACCGCGGCACCCGCGTTCCCCTCCACACGACCGTCACGACCGACGCCAACCTGCGCCCCCTTCAACTGATCACCGACGGCAGCTCGTCCCGCACCTCTGAGCTTCATGATCGCCTCGACGTCCACGGTGCCTCTGTCCGCCTCACCCGCGACGGCCACGCCAGCAATCTCCCCCTGCCGTCGGGCGCCTTCGTCATCGATGGCTACGCGCCCGTCATCCTGCAGCAACTGCTCCTGCGCTTCTGGCTGACCCACGGCCAGCCCGCCACGATCCCTATCCTGCCCTCCGGCAGCACCGTCGCCATTCACTCCACAGGCTCACTCCCCCTCACTCCCCAGCCCGGCATGGGCCCGCAGATGCTCACCGGCTACATCGTCTCGGGCCTGATCTGGGGTGAGGAGAGTCTCTGGCTCGACAGTACGGGCGCCCTGGTTGCCCTCGTCGGCACAGACGCCGAGCTTGATCACTTCGAAGCCGTCCGCCAGGGCTACGAACCCCTGCTCCCGCGCTTCATCGCCCAGGCCGTCACCGCCGAGCTCACCGACCTCGCCACTCTTACCACCGCCGCCCGACAACCCACCACCACGCAGCTTGCCATCATCGGCGCCACCCTCATCGACGGCCGCGGCGGTCCACCCCTCCCCAACACCACCGTCCTCATCGAAAACGGCCGCATCCGCGCCATCGGCCCCGCGGAATCAACGCGCATCCCGCCCCAAACCACCGTCCTCGACGCTCACGGCAAGTGGCTCCT
>JAOYNC020012936.1:0-16575 GCA_025802115.2 Bertia moriformis
CCCCGACACCGTCGAGGGTTCCGGCCGTGAACACGTCGGTGCCGAAGCGGCCCGTTCCGTCGGCGTCGAACTCGACGAGGTGCAGATCGACCTCGCGGCCGTGCGCGTCGGCGTACACGCGGTGCCAAGGGGTCGAGTACTCGCGCGGTTCGTCGGTGAACCCGCGCAGCCGCAGGTGCTGCATCAGGCGAGCGGTGCCAGCGGGTCCAGAAAGCCCGCGATGCGCCGCAGCGCCTCCGGGCCCCTCTCCAGCGGCACCGCCCACTCGGTGATATCGCGAGGCCCCGCCGCCGTCGCCCCGAGCAGTCCCGCCCCGAGCGGCAGGGCGCGGCTGCTGCGCTGCACCCCCGTCGCGGTCGTGCCGTCGCGAAACCCGAACTGCAGTCCGCACGCGAGCCGCTCCACCCACGGCAGCATCCGAGGGAAGAGGCGGTGGCCGAGCAGCATCAGGGCGCGGCAGATGCGCGGGCCCAGCCACCCGCCCAGCCACCGCCAGTGCTGCGCGCCCTTCCTCGTCCCCCTCTCGGGCTCGTCGGACCGGTCGGCGCTCCAGACCACGGCCCGGCGCGCATGGGGCATCCAGGTCACGCGCACGAACTCGCTCCGTGCCCAGAGTGACCCGTCCTCCCAGGACGCGAGCATGGCCGCGTCCGACATGATCGTCCGGGTCCAGCGAATCCGGAACGCGGGCACTGCCCGCAGCGTGACCTCGGTGATGATGGCGACGGCGCCGAGCGAGGCGAGCGCGGCCCGGCATAGCTCATCGTCGTTCTCGCCGCCATCGCCTCCGGCCTGGCCTTCGCCCTCGCCGCCCTCGTGCGGGCAGCGGCACGTCACCGTATCCCCGTTGGCCAGCACCAGCCGGAGGGCGACAACCCAGTCAGACAGCGGGCCGTGCTTCGGCCCGACCGCGTGGGTGGCCGTGGCCAGGGCGCCCGCCAGGGTGGCGCCCGGCTCGGCCGGGAGGCTGGCCAGGGTGAGCCCCCACTCGTCCTCCAGCCGGGCGGCGAGCTGGCCAAGCCGGATGCCAGCCTGGGCCACAACGGTACCAGTCTCCGGCGCCACCGAGACGATATCGGCCACGTTGTCGAGGCTGATCAGCCAGGACGAGGTGCAGGTCATATCGCTCGGGGAGCGGCCCGCTCCGGCGATGGCGATGCGGCGGCGCGACGTCCTCGCGAGCCGGACCGTCGACACGATCTGCGACTCGGACCGGGGGAAGAGGACGAGCGCGGGCGCGGAGGCGAAAGTGCCGGCCCCAGTACTGTGAGCGTGGTCCCGGAGGGACGGGAACGGGAAGTCGGCCGGGGGGGCGCCGGAAGAGGCTGGGGCGGCCATGCTGGGCGGCGGCCTTGGCCAGGCAGACGGTGCGGGGTGGCGACGGTGTTGTTCAGGACTTGCTCATCGTCTTGAATAAACGAGGCCGAGTTTGCTTATCGACCCTTCGCGATCGCAGGGGGTCTATACGACGCAGCACTGAGTGAGGTGAGATAACCGGTGAAGGAGAGACCGAGACAAGAGAGACTCGGTGTAGCCGGATCAATCGAAAGTGGCAAAATGGGCAATACTTTGAAGAGAAAAAACCAGCTGGCGGCCAGGAGAATAGTAAGTAGAGCAAGGCAGAATCAGAGAGCATGGAAACAGCAACCGATGATTCGCTCGCCCGAGGAAGGAGCGGCGGGGAAGCTCGTGCCATCCCCAATGACGTAGCCCGGCGGGGGGAGTCCAAGGCCGAGAACAAGCTGCGCTCCCACTCCTTGCTTCTTACTTCCACCGGACCAGTGTGAATGGGGCCGCGGTGGTGGGGAGGCGGTTGGAGCGAATGGTAAATGGGGCGGCGGCAAATCAGAGGCGGGGGAGGGGGCCGCGGCGGTAGGAGGTCCTATGCGCAGGTGCCTGATGCCGCGTCGGGACCGAACACGCGGAGCACCTACTGAGGAGCCAGCCCAACACTCTCATACGTGGCAGGCAGGCTATCATCACCCGTCAGCATTCACAGCACCACTGGCAGCAGCAGCAGTAGTCAATCAGAACTCGGCGCATTCGCTACTCCGTCCCCAGCCCATGCTATGATATTCCCTATCCCCGCTACTGCCATAGCTACATACGCATATGCCACACCACACCCACCCACCCCCGTCCACTCCACTCCATACCCACCCCCCTTTCCCACCCTCTACGACTTCCTTTTGCCTCCTCCCTCTATTTTCCCTCCCCCTCACGACCGGGTCCGGGTAAGAACCCACATGAGCAGCGCCTGCACCACGTACGAGTACACAAAAAGGAACTGGGTCCGCTGGTTGCGCTTCGCCCTCGAGTCCGTGAGCATCGGCCCGCCCGTCTGCATCGGGCCCGTGACCGTGCTCCGGGGGCTCTCGGGGAGCAGCACGTACTTGAGGGAGCGCATCTGCAGACGGCCGCGGCCAGTCAGAATCGCCAGCTTGCCTCTCTGCTCCTCCAGGAGAAAAGGGGAAGAATAGAGGCGCGGCCATCGTCTTACCAGGAACAGTGAGTTGGCCAGCACAGTGTAGATAAAGACCAGCCACCCGGCCCACCCGCCCGTGCCCTTGCCTCCGTTTACCACCTCGGCCACGGCGATGGTGGTGATGATGCCGACAAATTTGTAGCCGCTGTAGGCAATCAGGTCCAGCAGCTGCGACTCGCTCGAGATGTTGAGAATGTACGTCCCGAGCTTGAGCCCGATGAGCTCGAAAGCGACCACGGCGAGGGCGGTGGTGGCGGTGGTGGTCAGGAGGTCGGGCCGGAACTGGCCGCGGAGGCCGGCGATCAGGGTCGAGAGCAGGATGTACGTGACCAGGGCCATGACTGGGACAGGTTTCCGTCAGCGCCTGCCGTCCTTTCGGCCCACCACCGAGAGGGATGGGGGGCGGCGCACCTGGTATGTACATGTCGGGGCTGTTGATATCGTCCCGCGGGGCAAGGTACCAGGCCTGGTCCCCGCTAGGGCTGACCGACTGCTTCCGCGACCAGGGCTTGTGCCGCCAGGGGAAGAGGACCAGGAACAGTTTCCTGGCGACGTACGAGTTGGAAACGTTGAAGTAATGCTTCAGGGCCGAGACGTTGGGTAAGAGGCCGATCTAGCAGCCCATGATGGATCAGTCAATTGATCCCCTCTCTCCCTTCTTCTGGGCATTGACCTACCTTGTTCTGCACATACTCCTGTCCGTGCCGGAGCGCGGTCTGGCCAAACTGGGCCGCCACTGCGGCGGTCGGGTCGTTGATGAACTGGCCGTATGTGCCGAACCCGTTTGCGCCCATTCCGGCCCCACCGGGTCCTCCTCCCGCCCCCCCCCCCGGCCCCGGCCCCGGCCCGCCCATCATTGGCGCGTACGGGCTCGCCCCATACGCGGCCTGCGGATGCGTGTGCTGCTGCTGCGGGGTGATCTGCGGGGGGGGCGAGCGGAGCTGGGGCACCGAGGACACATGTTGGGGGACAGGGTGGTGCAGGGGAGGCGATTGCCCGTAGGTTGAGGGGCGCTGCATCGTGCTCGGAGCAGCAGAGGGGAGAAGGGGAGCGGCCTAGGGGCGAATGGGAGCGGCCTAGGGGGAAGCGACCCCGGCGAGCAGTGGTTAGGAGGATATCGCGTGTCGACTTGGGGAGGACAGGGCAGGGCAGGACAGGGCAGGGCAGGGCAGGGCAGGGCAGGGCAGGGCAGGGCAGGGCGGGCGGGCCGCACGCAGCGTATTGAGTGGTATAGTCTTGAATATCACGATTTATATATGCGGCGTGGCTGCAAGTCAAAGTCCGAGGGCGGTGGTGTCCCTGGTATTCGGTAGTTCCGCGCTCGAGGCGGTGCTGGCTGGCAGGCAGCAGCTGCTGCATTGCGGTTGGTCGACCAGACCGGCAAGCGGCACCAGCTGTCGGGTGCAGAGGAACCAAACAGCACACTGTATCCATTTCATTCACTTTATCTTATCAGCGATGCGCTGGCCAGTTTGTCGAGTCCTTGTTGGCTTTGACTGCCATTCTCGGCCGCCATTTTCAGGTTCCGCGATTCGGTTACTTCCTTCGATTTAGCGTCCACTACTAGCCGGTTCTCCTCTCCGCCATGCTCGATACCTTCTCCATCTTCACCACGTCCGGCGTGGTCCTCTGGTCGCGGACCTGGGCGGCCGTGCCTCCGTCAGTTATCAACCGCTTCATCTCCGACGTCTTCATCGAGGAGCGCCAGCCCGGCCGGGGCCACAAGGCGACCGAGAACAATGCCTCCCCGTCCTACCGCAGCGACCAGCACACCCTCAAGTATGCCGTAGTCAAGGAACTCGGCGTCATCTTCGTGGTGGGTTGCGACCAAGTCCCCTTTCCTCTTGGCTCCCCCCTGGGTTCTTTCTTTTTTTTTTTTTTTTTTCGCGATCCTGACGTGCGCCTCGCCAGGCCGTGTACCGGTCCCTGCTTCAGCTCTCCTGGATAGACGGCCTCGTCGACAACATCCGGGCCATCTTTGTCGGCCTGTATGGCGATCAGCTGCGCAAGACGCACACCTCGGTGGTGACGTGCGACCGGTTCGACGAGTACTTTGACCAGCAGCTTGGCTCGCTTGACACGACAGAGAAAGCCGGCGCTCCCGAACCTGACCCCCCCGCGGCGGACTCCTCCTCTCCGGCCTCTTCCCGCCCGACCACGCCCGCCTCCGCGCCGACGCCAATGCCAACGCCCGCAACCGCGACCGCAGCTGGCGCCAAGCTCTCCCGGCGCGCGCGCCGGGCCCAGAATGCGCCCGTGGCGTCCTCCGGGGATGAATCCGTCGCTGCCGCTGCCGCGTCACGCAAGAAGTCTCGCGTCCCCTCGGCCGCCTCGGTCTCCTCCAAGACGGTGCCCGGGAAGAAAAAGGGCCGCAGGTGGGATGCCGACGGCGGCGCCGCCGAGGCCGACGACCTTATCCAGCTCGACTACTCGGCCAAGGCAGGCAGCAAAGGGGACGAGAAAAACAGCAGCAACGGACATGCGAACGGCAGGCACGGCCATGACGGCGGCGGAAACGGGCATGAGAACGGCATCAATGGCGGCGGCGCACTCGAGACCGTGGACACGACCGCGTGGGGCGCCGCCGCCGCCGGCAAGGGCCGGTTTGCAGTTCGGGACATAGACGACCAGGTGCATTCGCTCCTCACCGAGGACCGGGCGTCGCGGGCGGCCGCAGTCGCCAAGGACAGGCGCGGGGGTGGAATCGTCGGATCCAGCCTGAGCACGATCACCAGCCTTTTTCGCAACGTGGTAGGGGGCAAGGTGCTGACGCGGGAGGACCTCGAGGCCCCCCTGAAGGGCATCGAGGAGCACCTGCTCGAGAAGAACGTGGCGCGCGAGGCGGCCGTCCGGCTGTGCGAAAGCGTCGGCCAGGAGCTCGTCGGCGTGCGGACGGCCGGCTTCGAGACCATCGACGCGCGCATCCGGGCCGCGATGGAGACCTGCCTCACCAAGATGCTCACGCCGCGGTCCTCGCTCGACCTCCTGCACGAGATCGACGCGGTCGCCCGGCCGGCCGGGCCGGCCGCGGCCTCCGCCCGTCCGTACGTGATCTCCATCGTCGGCGTCAACGGGGTCGGCAAGTCGACCAACCTGTCCAAGATCGCCTTCTTCCTGCTGCAGAACCGCTACCGGGTCATGATCGCGGCCAGCGACACGTTCCGGTCCGGGGCGGTGGAGCAGCTAGCGGTGCACGTGCGCAACCTCTCGGAGCTCGCCGCGCGCGAGGGCGGCACCGAGGCCAAGGTCGAGCTCTATCAGAAGGGCTACGGCCGGGACGCGGCCGCGGTGGCCCGGGACGCGGTCGCGGCCGCGGCCCGCGGCCGGTTCGACGTCGTACTGGTTGACACGGCCGGGAGGCGGCACAACGACCAGCGGCTCATGTCCTCGCTCGAGAAGTTCGCCACGTTTGTCAAGCCGGACAAGATCCTGATGGTGGGCGAGGCCCTCGTCGGGACCGACAGCGTCGCGCAGGCGCGCAACTTCGACGCCGCCTTCGGGCCCGGCTGCGGCCTGAGCGGGTTCATCATCTCCAAGTGCGACACGGTGGGGGACATGGTCGGTAGCATCGTGAGCCTGGTGCACGCCACCGGGGTGCCGGTGCTTTTCGTCGGGGTGGGTCAGCACTACTCGGACCTGAGGAACTTTTCTGTCAAGTGGGCGGTTGAGAAGCTGCTGGCCTGAGATGCCGGATGGGCCGGCCGGCCCGGCCGAGCCAGAATTTTCGAATCGTGTTTATCCGGGAGTGGGGGGAGTCGTTTGGGATACGGACATGCAATGGGCAGGTGGGGTGTCATTTATGACGATGATGCATGGATATCGGATAATACCTGAGGATAGATAGGATGGGCGGAGGGGGCAGGGGGTGAGTCGTGGATGCGCTCGCTTTCTATCATTCATTCATTCTTTCTTTCTTCAATGTTGTCGCAACCCTCAATGGGCTATGGCGATGGGGGCACTCGAGTCGTCTACTGGTGGTTGTTTGGATCGGCGACTGGCTACATACACCACTAGCAGTAATCAAGATGGTTTCCCAGCTATCATGAGCCAGTAGGCGGAAGGAAGCAGACAGGCCCAGGCCCTGCCTGCCTACTCTGGACCTCGAATCCCCCCACCCGGCCAGCCCCCTATCACGGCGGAAGTAAGCAGGCCAGGTTATACTTGATGCCGACTCGAAGAAAGAACATGAAAGTACCAGCAATGCAATGGTCTATTCCAAAAACTTGGCATGTAGATTCACGAGCAAGCTATACCATACCGGCGCTTAGCTCCCCCATATTATATATATAGCCCGTACCATGACCCCCCCTTACCACTCACCCTCCCCTTACTACCACCACCACCACCTCCGCACTCCTAGCCAGACAGACTAGCTGGGTATAGCAAGAGAGAATATAAACGAAACGTGCAAAACAACAATGGCAAGAAAAAGTCGACTGCCGAGACGGGAATATGGCAATTATCGAAAGGCAGGCCTGCGTGACTCGAGCACCCTGCGGCCCTTTGGCGGGCGTACCGCATCAAATGAGAAATCAGCCGAGGAGGAAACCATTGTCCTTATTTCCTCCAATTGCCCAGCGGGGTCATCAAGAGATAAGATCCAGACCAGGTGTGGGAACAAGATATAGCACCAGAGAACAGAGAAAAGAGCAGAGATGAGATGCATCTGTAACAAAAAGGAAAGAGAAAGAGTATAGTTCTCCGGCTTATCGCATCTCCCATTCCTCAGTCGTCCTCGGCGAAGAAATCGCCGTCGTCAAAGTCCCCTGCCGGCTGCGCGTCCGAGTCGTACCCATCAGCATCCACGTCCGCACTCCTGATGGGCGGTGGCGGCGGCGTCCGGGGCTGGTCTCGATCCAGTCTCAGCCTGAGTTCCTCTCTCAGGGGCAGAGTTGCAGCCACCTCCTCCCTCCTTGGGGACGGCGTGTCGGCCATCAACTGCTGCTGGTGCTGCTGGTGCTGGTGCTGCTGCGATGGCCTCCTGCCAGTGCTTGTAAACGCCGTCGGCTGCTGTGCGAGCGGTCCCGCCATCCTGATCCCCGTTGCCGGTGGCGTGAGGAGCCCACCCAGGAAGCTCTGCGGGCCAGGGCTGGGCTTGGCCGGCGTCGACCTGGCAGCAGCGGCGGCGCCAATACTAGTCCTGGCCACGGCGGTGTCGGGTCCGCTGGTGCTTACGGTATTTGAGCGGGCCGGGGTCGCAGTTGGGGAGGCCGAGCGCAGCACGCTCGAGGACAGATTTCGCCAGTTGCCCCACGCGGCCGCCGCCACACGGCTGCCGATTTCCTGCGCTCGCGGGATCGTCTGTGCAACCAGGCTGCTCGCGACCGCGGATCCGCCGCCCATGGCCCGGTCCCGGTCCCGCTCCCGTTCCTGCTCCTCCATTTGCAGATTGGCCCGCAGCCGGATGGCGGCCTCTCGGACGGCCTCGCGGTCGACCTCACCCGCGGCCGAGAGGGCGGCGATCAGGTCCTGCAGGTCTCCGTGCCGGACCGCGAGCAGCTCTCGCAGCCAGGAGATCTCGTCGTCGCGCCTGGCCAGCTTGGCTGCCGCATCCGGGTCGACGCCGACGAGGCGCTGCTCGAGCTCCTCGATCGACTGCTCGCGCTGTTGCAGCTGCTCCTGTAGCACCATGATGGACTCGCGCAGGGCCTGCGGCGATATCTTTTCCGGGAGACCCATCGCCTTCGCGGCCATCGACGCCGCCGCGGCGGCCGATGAACCGAAGCCGGAGTCGGAGCCGGAACCGGGTTGGTCGGCTGGGGTCGTAGACGCTGCCGCCGACGCCGACGAGGACGCGGATGACGACTTGGCCCGCTGCGCCGCCGCCGCCGCCGCCTCCCGGGCGATCTCCAGCTTCTCCTCGGCGTGGTGCAGCCGGTCCTGGAGGTGGTCTGACTTTGCCGTCGACAGGGACAGCCGCTCCAGCAGGCGCTGCTCGTTCCTGGCCGCCTCCTCCTCGGCCCGGCCGAGATCGTGGCTGTGGCGGGCCTGCGCGTCTTCGAGGTCGGCCCGGTGCCGCTCTTGCAGGGTGCGGAGCTGGGCCTCGAGCTGGTCGGCCCGCGCGGCCCCGGTCGCCAGCGCCTCCTCGAGGAGCATCTCGTGCTGGGCCCGGGCGGTGTCTGCCGCGAGCCGGACGCTGTCCACCTCGGACCGCAGGCTGGTCGCCTGGAGCTCGAGTTCGCGGCCGGCATCCTCGGCCCGGGTCGCGGCCGCACGACGGGCCCGCTCCGCCTCGGCTGCCGCCGCCTGGCGTGCCTCGTGCGCCGCCAGCTCGGCCCGGACCGCCCGCTGCTGCAGGTGGTGGTTCTCGGTCCGGACCTCGGACAGGATCTCGTCGAGCCGGCCGGCTTCCCGGACGGCCCGGTGGCTGGCCCGCTCGATGGACTCGACCCGCTCCATTTCGGTCTCGAGCCGCTCCCGCGTCTTGGACTCGGCCTGCAGCCGAGCCTCGAGCGCCTCCTGGCGCAGCCGAAGGACCTCGTCCCGGCGGATCCTGTGCGCATCTTCCTCGGCGATCAGCCGGCGCGCGTTGGCCAGTTCGTCCTGCAGGCTGCCGTACCTGGCCCGCCAAGTCTCCCGGATCCGCTCCGTCTCCTGCAACTGTACCCCGAGCGTGTCGAGCACTTTCTGGAGATGCCTGTTATCGTTGAGCACTTGCGAGAGCTCGGTCGCGTGCCGGCGTGCCGCCTCCCGAGCGCGGTCCAGATCCGGCAGCAGTTGAGTGGCGGTGGCGCGAGCCTGTCGCAGCTCGAGCTCGGTCGCGTTCACCTTGTTGGTCAGCTCCGTCTGAGCCTGGGTGGCGGCAGTCTGGCCGGCCTCGAGCAGAGAGACGGCGAGGGCCATCTCCGACGTGGAGCCCTCCAGAGTACGGATCCGGCCATCCCGCTCCTCGACCAGGGCTCGGAGTCGGTACTCTTCCTCGGACGATATCCGAAGAAGCCTCTGGATCTCCGAGAGCCGGTCCTCGGCGGCGTGGCGGAGCTTGACCTCTTCGTCGTTGCGCTCGCTATGGGTCCGCACCTTATCTTCCAGGTCCGAGACGAGCTGATCGAATGCGCCGCGGTTCATGATCTCGATTTCCAGCCGGGTCTCGGCCTGCTGGAGCTTCCGATCCAGATCGGCAGCGTTGTCCTGAGCGGCCCGCCGGGCCTCGACCTCGACCTCGACCACCTTCTGGGACGCGTACAGCCGCTCTTCGAGGTCCATGACCCGGGCCTGCAGCTCGTCCATTCTGAGGGTCGTGTCCTCGCCGTTGTCCGGCTGGAGGAGGCGCGGGCTGCGCGCGAAGCGGCTCTCGACTGCCTCCTCGACGATGTTGCGGAGGTCTTCTCCACGGAAGTCGAGCCGGAGCGAGGTTCCGAGCTCTTCCTTCATCTCCTGGAGGGTACGCAGCAGCAGTTCCGACGAGTCGGCCGTGTCGGCGTTGGCTACCGGGGTGGGCTCCATGGGCCCTGGCCTCAATTGGGCGGCAGCGAGCGCTTCCATCACGGCGATCTTGATTTGCTCCACCTTGCGGCTCCGGCCCGGACTGGCTGACCGGCGAGGCGCCACCGGCTCGTCGTCCTCATCGTCGGCGTCACTCTGTTGCCGTTCAGGTGAGGGGCTACGCCGATCCACGGGCAAACCCGGCGTCGGCAGTGCCGGCTTGGCGGATATGTCACTGATCGACATGCGGATCTCGGAGAGTGCATGTTGCAGCGGGCCGAGACGCTCATTCAGAAGGCTGCCAACAATGTCGTTGACACGGCCGTCGAAAAATTGCGCTCTGCTCCCGAGCTTCTGATGCTCCCGCTCGCTAAAGTCGCCCTCCCAGTCGCTGGCGGGGAGGCTTGCGTCGTCGGCGGGCGGGGGCTGGCTCGAGGGGACGAAGGAGTGCACGCTGCGCGGCGGATCGAGAAACGGGTCCTCGAAGTCGGGGCCGAGCGTGGGGTGGGCGAGCAGGTTGTGGTACTCGCGTGTGCCGTCGTCGTCGGAGACGAAGGGCTCCTCCGGGTGAGGAAGGTTTGTATGAAAAGTCGGCGCGCCCGCGGGCTCATCCAGGCGCCAGCCGGTCTCGTCCTGCTGAGGGGCAATCTGGTCAAATGCCGACTCCCACTCATCGTCATAGAGCTGATCGACGGTCCGGTTTACGCCGAGCATCGGGTCGTTCGTGTTGATATGCTGCATGACGGCGTCGATCTCGTCAAAGCTGGGCAGCTTATCAGCGGTTCCGGGTGCCGCGGTGGCGACCTCGTTTTCGCCGCCGCTGCAGTCTTGCTCCTCCTGCTCCTGCTCCTGCTTCACAGCGGTATCTTCGCTGGTTTTTGTAGTAGGGAGGTGGTCTTCGACGTCGGCGTGGTACAATGACCATGTCGGCTGAATCCTGGCGGACTCCTCGTCGCCGCGGCCGGGCGCTGTGAGCTCAACCTCGGCCGCTTCTTCGTGCGCATTGTCGTCGTTGCGGCTGTCCGGGGACGGCGCCGGGGGTGGGCTGACGAAGCGTGATGCGGCCAGTACCTCGAGCTTCGGTGGCAGTAGAGGTGACGGGAATCTCGATGCTGCCGATCCCTGTGGCGGCCGTGGCGGCGGGGACGGAGATGGCGAGGGGCTGAGATGATGAGGCGCGGGGAAGGCACCGGCCTCAGTCGGGGTGATCGGAGATACCGAGCCATCGGCCGGCTCCGACCCGGACCCGCGCTTGCTAATGTACGACGGCAACACGTCTCCGGGATTGGAGGGGTTCGCCACGGCCGAGAGTGACTTTCTATGGCCCCGCGGGGAGTCGTCAATCCCGAACGGCCTCGCGTCGTTGAAGCTCTGGATGTCGGTCTTGTCGTCGAACTCGAACGGGGTCCAGTTGACGGCGCTCTGCTCAAGAGAGGAGACTGACGGGCTTTCGGCCGAGGGTTTTGTGTCGGTCGGCTCCGAGGCGGCCGTGGACGAGAGCATCGAGACCTCGGCCGGGAGGGTGATGTCCGCCTCGTCCTCGTCCTCCTCTTCCGGCTGCTTGGCATTGTTGTCGTCCGCGTGGTCCTTGTGGACGTCATCGTCGTAGTCGTTCTCTTCTTCGGACCGGGACTCGATGCTCTCGGCCGGAGTGTCGCTCGGGTGAGGCTGGATGCTCGGCGTGGCATCCCGGTCCTCGCGTAAGTCGGCCTCCTCCTTGACATGGGTGTGGTCGTCATGGTGGTGGGGGACGTCGGCGGGCGTGAGGCTCTTAATCCGCTTGATGCGCGACTCATGCACGCGCTGGTCGTCCTCGTCCTCGTCTGGACCGTCGCTAGTGACGGGTCGCACGATCGGGACCGCCTTGGACTTCTTGCCCTCGGGGTTAGATGCCACGCTGAGGTCGATTCCGGCGAAGATCAGGCTGGTGGGGCTTGCGAGGGAAACCGAATTGGACCCCGAGTGGAGCGGGGTAAAGGCTGGCGCATTGGGCCGGAATTTGGGGCCCGCACTGGAGAAGTTGAAGTCGGTGCCGGCCGAAGCGAAGGCGGATGCGGCTGGCCCGGGCTTGATGCCGTAGTCAGATGAGGGGGCCGAGAGGGGCGCGGCGGCGCCTTGGAACGACGGAGCCGGGAAGGAGCTGCTGCCGTTGGTGACGCCGCCCCCAAAGGCAAACATCTTGCCGGGCTGGAACGAGCTGGCTGGATTGAATTTGAACTCGGCCGCTCGCACGTTGAGGCCCGAGACCGAAGGCTTTAGGCCATGGCCGAGTCTGGAGTGCCGGCCGGCGGCGGCGCCACCACCGCCCCCGCCCCCGTTGAGCGAGATCGCGTCGTTCCACGGATTATGGTTGGCGGTTGAGAAGTTGCGCTGGTGCAGGGGTGGCACAAAGGCGGATGACCCTTCGAAGGCCTGGACCGGCGTGCCGAGGTTGCTCGGATTCGTGTCGACCTCGAAAGCGTCGTCCGTCTTGGCCGGACCTAGTTCGTCGACCGGAGGCAGGACTTTGCCGTCCCGGCCGCTGGGGGTGGTGTTCTCGTCCTCCAGGCCCCGAAAAAAGCTCTGCGTCAGCGAGTGCCCCCTGCTATGGGGCCTTGGGTGGTGCAGAACCAGGGGCTTGGCGGTGCCGCCGCTGGCGAACCGCTCCGGCATCGGGAACGATTGCAGCGGCAGCGGAGGCGGCGGCGGCACAGATGCCGCCGCCGTCTCGGCGGCCGAGGTGGCCGAAGAGCCCTGCTGAGACTCGGCTCCCTTGGTGTCGGTCTGGTGGGGGCTGTAGTCCTCGTGCTCGAGCTGGTTCCGCAGCTGCTCCTCGAGGTGGTACTCGGCATCGTCGATCTCGACCTGGAGCGCATCCGGGTTGCGCTGAGCCGGGTTGGCGGCCCCGGCCGGGCTCTTGGTGAGGCTCTTGGGGGCCGTCTCCTCCTCGTCCACCTCCTCCCGCACCTCCTGCAGCCAGGAATGAGACCGAGAGATGACGGAGGGCTGGTGGTGGCCGCCGAGGTGGGGGAACTGCATCGACTGGTGGCGCTGGTGCACGGCGGCATTGAAGGTGGAGCTGGCCATTCCACCGGCCGGGAACTGGGGATCCGGCCGGAAGGGCGAGGTTGGCGACATGACGGCGCCAAAGTTCATCAGCGACGGCGAGCCACGGCTGTGGCCCAGCGGCCAGCCGTGAGGCGATCCCGACGGGAAGGGCGAGTTGGACGACGATATCGACATGGACTGCCTCGGGGTGAACCGCTGTCGGATCGGGTTGTGGCCAAACGGCACCGGCGACGCCCGGGCCGTCACGGCGGGGCTTGGGCCTGTCGAGGAGAATGATGCGGGAAATGGGCCGGTCGGGTTGCTGGAGGCGGAAGAGGGCGGCGGCGGCGGCGAGAAGGCGAGGCCCGGGTACTGGACCGAAGGCTGTCGGCCTGGGTGGTGGTTCGTTGTAGTCGTCGCTGATGCGGTGGTGGCGGCGCCGGTCGTGGCCGATATTGGTTCGTCGCCAAGAAAGACACCTAGCGCTCGCAGTTTGGCCTCTCGCAGCTCATCCTCATACCGCTTCCAGGCTGGGTGGCGGTGCGCTCACGTTAGCTGACCGGCCTGCTTCAGAGACGATGACATGGAGGGTGGGGTTTATGGAGGGGGCGGCCTGCTTCAGACGATGAAATAGAGGGGGAAGTGGGGGGGACTGTCATTAGTTCTCACCGTTCAGATCGGGCAAGGCCACCTTGAAATTTCCCCCGCGCCGGTCCGACTCCACATCGGCCGGCAACGGCCACGGGTCTTTGCTCTGGGCCGTGGCCCGGCCGCGAAACGGGTCGTCCGGCGCGAGGTCGAAGCCATCGATGGCGTATCCCAGCCGCTCCCAGGACTCGAGCATGCGTATCACCTCGAGCTGGTTCAGCGGCGTCGGCGGCATGCCCGGCTGGCCGCGCTCGTCGTCTCGGGGCAGGAGCACCATGATGTTCTTGCCGTTCCAGGGGATCTTCTTCTTGAGGCGGGGCGCCGCGGCGACGGGCTCTTGGGGCTTTGACCTGGTCGGGGTGGCGAATCCGAATATGCCGCCGATCATACCTCGCTTGGGGGTCACTGGAGCGCCTTCGCGGCCGTGCCCGCCCGCTCCGCCGTCCTGACTCATCGTTTCGAGGGGGACAGTACTTTGCCAAGATGATGATGACGACGATCGCTTCGCTCGAAGGGTCTCGATGCTGGCGGACCGGCTCAGGCTAGAGCGGCCCCGCTCCCGCTCCCGCTCCCGCTCCCGCTCCCACTCTCGCTCCCCCTCCTGGTCTTGCTCTTGCTCTTGTTCTTGCTCTTGCTGCGGTCCCGGGACGTCGCGATACGACAGGAACGGGCGATCACGGACTGGCCTGGGCCGCGGGGTGGCTTCCCTCTCGTCGAGCCACCCGGTCGTGCCAGCGGGCGGCGACGACGACGACGACGACGACGGGGTGGCCCTCGGCGAAACCCGACGGCTGTCGATGGACGGCGCTTCGAGCCGGCGTCGGCTCGATATGCTGCCGATGCCGCTGCCGCTGCTGACGCCGTGGCCAAAGCTGGGCACCAGGTACCGGCGGATCCAACCGTCCGGGTCCGGGTCGACCGGTCTCGGCCGTGGCTCCTCCAGGTCGTCGGGGGGCGGAGGCGGACGCAGAAACGGGGTGTGGATCTCGAGCCGGTGGATCGGCGAGTCCTCGGACGGCTCGCTGCTGAAGCTCAGCCGGCGCGAGGCCGGGTGCGAGTGCAGCAGGCTGGCAGTGGCCGCCAGGTACGGCGAGCCCCAGCTGGCGGTGACGAACTCGGGCTCGGCCCCGTCGCTGTCGTCGTCGCGGTCGGACCCGGCAGGCGTGCGCAGGAAATTGAGCACCCGCCGGGGCAGGATAGGGGCCGGCAGCGGGGGCAGCACCGGCGACGAGCCCAGTCCGTCCTCGGACGCGGTGGACGAGCCCGACGATGACGACGGGGAGCTCGGCGGCACGCGGTCCGGTGCCGCGGCAGCAGGAGAATCGGACCGCTGCTGCCTTGAAAAAGACGTTTTCACGAGCGCCTGTACTTGTAAAGGGATTAAACTCGGTGCCTTGCCGTCAGTGCTGCTTCTGGTTTCGGCCCCTCGCTTCGCGGTCTCATGGCGTAATACGGCGAACTGGGCAGGAACCAATGCCTGCAGCCAGGCAAAGCGGAAAAAAAAAATTGGGCTGGTGCCAACTCACCACTGTGAGATCAGCGCAGACGAGGTGCGAGTCGCCTGCAGCTGGATCTCAAGTCTGCTTCTCTCTCGATCCTCGCGACCGTCGGGGCCTTGCAAAAAACAATGGGCGAAAGAAAAAAAGGAAGAAAGCCAGGGTCGGGCCGGTGGCTCGGAACGAATAACAAGGGGATGAGAGGTGCAGCCGACCATGCAGTGACTCGGGCCCTGAAGAATGGCTAGCGGATAAAAAAAGAAAGGAAAGCGAAAAAAGCCCGGGGGGGCAGGCGCGACGCGTCTTCTTTTCTCGGGGCGACCCCCCAGGCGGGATATATCAGGGGAGAGGCAGGAATCAAGATTGACGGTCTTGTCTCGGTCCAGGCCTTGATTCGCTAATTAGTAACATGTGCTGTAATGAGCCGAGATAATTAATCACCCCGCACGAAGACATGGCGAGGTGAAAGATGCGGCCAGGCCCCTCGACCCACACATGACCCAATTAGCTGAGTCAGCCATGTAGGGAGCCAACCCTCTGGCTGGGGCCGCCTGCCCCCAAGCATCATTGAGATAATTGATCTCAATTATCTCACGAGTGTCCTGCCCTGAGCTTCTCTAAAACTCTTCACGAGGACTATCACTACATAATTCCAATTTGCAAACCAATCTAATTGAACCAAACTACCTGCTGCTAATAATAGGAAATGCTACTGCTGAGTCTATAAGAGTCTACCCGTCCACCCGCCCGTCTGGCCATCTGCTGGTCTGCTGGTCCGCCTCTCCGGCTCTCCACTATCTGTCTACTGTCCACCCCCCCTCCCCTCCTGTATCCCTAAGCCTAATAGTGTCAACCTAATAGCGGCACTTGCAGCTTCCTAAGATAGCCACCTACCCGAATATGTAACCCAGTCGTAATAGCCAAGTGCGAGAAGAGTGCGGTGGCAGCTGTCATCAGAGGTCCAGGCTATAGCAAACGACTTCTTTCATAGACGGCCCTCGCTAGCCGGTCAGCAGGTGAGGTCGGCCGCACTCATGAACTCGGTGGCAGGGCCGCCTGTTTTTATGGACGACCGACGGTAGAGTCTGGGGATCGCGACCTGGATGAGTTTTGCGACTGGCGACCAGTAGGCTGTGGTCCCCTTTTCTTATTGCGGCGTGTTCCTCCTACGGCCTCTCCCTCCCGCGACGTAGTGCTGGTGGCTCTAGAGGCCGGCCGTCTGAGGCTGGTGGATGATGACCCTAGTATATTTCCGATGGGGCTGTTGCTAGTGAATGATAGGCTGCGCCCATGTGCTGCTAGATTACCCTGAGTAGGCGTACCAGGGAGGCGTGGAGACCAGTTATCAAATTGTAGAAAGTCTCTGCGCTGTGGTACTAGACGGGCGGAGGGGTAGTATCGTGAAGAGGAGGTGGAGGGTTTGATTTGATTTGATTTGATTCTATTTAACGTGACCGGCGACTGGCGGAGCCAGCCACCACCTCCCGGGGGGTA